>JADBJO010000759.1:0-50000 GCA_016801955.1 Conus betulinus | reverse complement strand
ATTTCTCACAGTCTTTACTATCACATCCATCCATCCTTACACGGTCGCTTCTCTCCCCCTGCCCCCCCCCCCCCCCCCCCCCCCCCCCCCCCCCCCCCACACGTGTGCGCGCGCAATGTCTGTCTCAATCATAGTGAAAAGTGGAGTTCGAAGCACAACAGGAAAAAAACGAGTTATTTCATGACTGGATGCCTAAGGTCGAAGTAGACATGATAGTAGACGATAAACGGATGAACAATTATAGGCATGAAAGGGCCACTCTTGTTGTGGACACGTGCTGTCTAATACATAGATACCCCCCCCCCCCCCCCCCCCAAAGTTCCCCCAAGTCTCTTTTAAGACCGAATTCAAGCGTACTGCCGCACAATAAACGCCGCCGTTATCGTAACAATACGTTGCGATAACGGCGGCGTTTATTGTGCGGGCAGTTGAGCGTGAATTTCAAGCAAGAGTGAAACCTGAACGTCTCATTAAAAAAAAAAAAAAAAAAAAGTAAGATAGGACCCGACCCCCCCCCCCCCCCCCCCAGCTTGACCGTTATTTGAAACACAACCTTGGTATATTTAAATATAGTGAGAAATGATATCAGTCTGGGTATGAGGCTGCCATTAAAAACAAACAAACAAAAAAAAAAACAAGTGGTCAGCTACTGCGTATTTTCGATTCGGGTACGCCCAGAATTCTCTTGTAGTTTCAGCTTTCTTGAAAATAACATCGAGCCTGCTTTACGTAACATAGTTTGTTCAGGGTGCAAAGGATAAAAAAAAGGAAAAATAAAGTGGTTTGGTTCCTTGTCGTTCTTTATATGCTTGTGGTCAGACATAGTGGTAGACTTTATGGTGTCTTGTTGTACGTGTTCGTGGCTAGGCGTAGTGGCAGACTTTGTGGTGTCTTCTTGTACATATGCTTGCGGGCTGCATATAGCGGTAGACTGTGGTGTCTTCTTGTATATATGCTTGTGGCTAGATACAGTGGCTGTCCGTGTGGTGTTTTCTCGTGAATGTTTGTGGCTTGACATAGAGGTAGTCTTTATGGTGTCCTTTTGTCGTTCTGTGGCTAGACAGTGGCAGACTTTGTGGTAGACACAGGCAGCACAGATTTACAGTGGCAATCGTAGTTCACATATCATCGCTTAGAGAAGCCTAGTTATGCTGGCACGCGTAAAAAAAAAAAAGTGACTTCACACAATTACATCATATGTCCACATGCATGCTTGTTTGCACACACGGAGATGGTAACACAGACCAACGCGTCCAGAGATGCTCACATGATGCATGTAACGCCAATGCTCCTGTTATGTTTGAACACATGTGAATGTTAAGAGAGGCTGGCATGTAAAATATGCCAACTGTTACATTCTCTCTCTCTCTCTCTCTCTTTCTCTCTCACATGCACACGGCCGCACGCACGCACACACACACACACTTCGATGTTAACATAGCCGACATGTATACATGATGCACACAGGTATATTACACACACGTGCATGCATGTTATTCCTCAACTCTAACCACTTCATCCCCATACTCGCCCACAAAATGTGTTCATGCAGTGCCCACACAGGCGCATGTTTGCATACATGATGGCGTCAACACACAGCGATTTGTATAAGATGAAAATATCTATATTCACACACACACACACACACAGAGTCTCTCTAGCATACACACCTCTGTACATGTAACCACACACACACACACACACGCGCGCGCGCGCGCGCGCACGCGCGCGTTTGGAAACGTGAATCTTAGCCTAGATCACAGCATACAAAGATGCACACAGGTCTATTCACACACCATACGTTTGCACAAACGTGGACGTGAACAACGATCAAAAACGTACAAACACGCACACAGTTGTTGTTTTTTCACGCCTGTATGAACAACACCTGGGGATGATCGCGCATTATGTGGATGCTAACAGACACCGACATGTACACAGCCGACCGTTGGGGGGAGGGAAGGAGGGGGGGGGGGGGGGGGGGGGGGTGTGTGTGTGTGTGTGGCATGTACACGTATGCACATGCGTCAGGTTCACGACAGCTCTACTGAAAAGTGATCGATGATCGCCATAAATACATAACATCCATATCCTTATTGTTGAATACGGCACTGAAGATCGGTGCAGACAGGAGGGTGTGATGGGAGGAAGGAGAGTACGAAGCGAAAGGGGGGGGGGGGGGGGGGGGAGGAGAGAGAGAGATAGGGGTGAGGGTGGAGGGGTGGCGATACTTTCCTCGTCTGTATATCTACACGGCTTCCTATTGCCAGTGCATGCTGGGTATTTTCACGTCTCCATGTTCTCATGGACACGCTGATTTTGGATTGATGAAGAAGTCGTGCTCAACGTGTGTGTGTGTGGGGGGGGGGGGGGGGGGGGGGGGGGGGGGGGGAGGGGGGGGGGGGGTCTATTGCTGGCATGAAGCCGTAGTCCATCATGCCACCACCCTCAGGAACAATCGGAGTTCAGGCCACATGATGATGACGTCATGCATCCTTACCGTCATGACTGACGATGACACACGTTCTTGTCATGACGTCACATGACGATGTTTGGCTGATTTACGGGTTTTTTCTTTTAATTATTTTTTTTTTTATTACGTGCTTTTAGGTTAACTAACAATCGGAAGCGCATGCACATCTTAAACATCACTATCACTAAGGGATGGGTTGAAGGGTGACTTTGGACAAAGGGTCTGTAACCACTGTTTCGATTTTTACTTTCATTTCAGTTTAACTTGTTCTGGATGGATGGAGGCTCGACGTTTAGATCATGGACACAAGACTACTGAATTCATCGATACGTCCCCCCCCCCCCCCCCCCCCCCCCCCCCCCCCCCCCCCCCCCCCCCCCCCCCCCCCCCCCCCCCCCCCCCTTTTTTTTTTTTTTTTTTTGCATCGCTGGACTTTTACCAATCTGTATCACTGGCAGAGAATGCGGGGTGCGGTGGACTGTTTGAGAGTCGATGACGCCCGAGAGAGGCTAAAAAATGGATCCAAGTCCCAGCACAGAGCTCTTGCACACATCACGCAACACGCATGGGGCGGGAAAGGTTTCGATTCAAATCCACACAGAGAAACATCCGTCTTGAGATTTATATCGTGTTGAGAAGCTAAGAACGCTTCATGACCAGATTCCGGCAGAACTGTACAAAGTCGCAAAATGCTCTCCAAATTCGCAACCTTTTTTTTTTTTTTTTTTTTTTTTTGGTCGTGGTTTTTATGGATATGATCTTTCCTCGCTCGGCACATGAAAACCCGTCGTATACTGACTACTGTGCATGCACAATGATCAACATATGACCCTTGCCGTGTAGGAAGTCGTCGATAGAAGGTCGGCATACTCGCAAAACAATCGCGAAGTAGATGCAGTCAGTACACGAGTGCCGCACGCGGCCGCCTTGAAGACCGCGTGTGTCGGTGGGAACTCTTAACACCGCTCGTGTTGAAAAACGCATGAAACGCGCTCTCACAGGTTCTGGAGTAGAGATCGCAGTGTGCTATTCCAGTCTTATGTTGGCCGCGAACTAGACTCACTGGTGACCGCGACGCATTTTTTTTTGGCGTGAAGGACCAGTCTGCCACGACTGAAAGACTGTGACGACCGAGAGGTCGGGACGATTGTTGGAGTCAGTGCTTCAAGTTGGACTACGGCACTGGAGACTGACAAGTTCGTATGCGCAGAACGGTGATACTACCAATGTATTCAGTCAGTTCAAGACGACAGTTCAGTTCAGTGGCTTATTTGATGTCTTTTCATCGCCAGATGATATCAGACACTTGTTAAAAAACGAAACAAAAAACAAAACAAACAAAAAAAACCCTTCACACTCAACTTATCTAGAACTTGCAAAGCCACATCTGATATGTGCATATTTACACAAGTGAAATACCTTAGAGGTACTCAAAGTTGTGATCTTTACAAACATTCTGCGACCTGTGACTGCGAAATAACCATGGCAATTTCAGCAACACATGAACCATGTAAGAGGGCTTGTCACGCTGCAAGTCAGCTGTTGGGTCAACATAATCCCCGGTCTTGCGCTCTGTCTAACATTATCAGAGTTGATAGTATCAGGAATCCCGGGTTTGCTCTCTTTCTAAATCATCACATTATCAGAGTTGATAATATCAGTGAATACCAGCTTTGCTCTCTTTCTAAATCTTTACACTTTTCAGAGTTGATAATATCAGAATTACCGACTTTCCTCTCCTTTCTAAATTACAACATCAGAGTTGATAATATCAGAAATCCCAGCTTTGCTCTCTTTCTAAATTATCACATTTTATCAGTTGATAATATCAGGAATACAAGTTTTGCTCTCCTTCCTAAATTATCATACTTTTCAGAGTTGATAATATCAGAAATACCGGCTTTGCTCTCTTTCCAAATCATCACATTATCAGAGTTGATAATATCAGTAAATCCCAGCTTTGCTCTCTTTCTAAATCTTCACACTTTTCAGAGTTGATAATATCAGAAATACCGGCTTTCCTCTCTTTCTAAATTACATTATCAGAGTTGATAATATCAGAAATCCCAGCTTTGCTCTCTTTCTAAAAATTATCACACTTTTCAGAGTTGATAATATCAGAAATACCGGCTTTCCTCTCCTTTCAAAATTACATAATCAGAGTTGATAATATCAGGAATACCAGCTTTGTTCTCTTTCTAAATCATCAGACTTTTCTGAATTGATAATATCAGAAATCCCTGCTTTGCTCTCTTTCTAAATTATCACACTTTATCAGTTGATAATATCAGGAATACCAGTTTTGCTCTCCTTTCTAAATTATCATACTTTTCAGAGTTAATAATATCAGGAATATCGACTTTGCTGTCTTTCTAAATCATCACACTTTTCACAGTTGATAATATCAGGACTACTGGCTTTGCTCTCCTTTCTAAATGACATTATCAGAGTTGATAATGTCAGGAATACCCACCTTGCTCTCTTTCAAAATCATCACATTATCAGAGTTGATATTATGAAAATGAGGAAAACATGACCATCGAATAAGAACCATTATGACAGGGGTGGGGGGGGGGGGGAGTGGGGGGAAGGGTGTTACATTAGAGTGAATGGTTGACTAACAGACAGTGCATGGTAATGCTGGGACTACTTCGATATTCAACACACATATGGTCCTTTTTACACACTGTCTACTGCAGAATTATTGGATTCACCTTGGAAAGCTTAAATAGAATCTGAAAACCCTCACCTGTTAAAAGAAAAGTAATTCACCCAATACTTACAAAATTGGCTGCAGAATTATTGATTTCGACTAGAAAAGCTAAAAAATACAGTCTGAAAACCTTACCTGTCAAAAAACAAAACAAAAAAAACTACACCCAATACTTAAAAAAAAAAAAGCCCGCAGAATTATTGAACCGCCTAGAAAAGCTATGACATCAGTAATGTCAGACTATGCATGGACTCGTCTCACTCCACCGAAGACAACACACGCCAAAAGCGTGATACTGCTACGTATCTATGATACTGCTTCCACAACCACCAACATGGTGGCTGAATCGTGCTTTAAAGTGGTGGGAATTATTTCACAGCTCCCCCCCCCCCCCCCCCCCCCCCCCCCCTCCCTATTTGAGCACAGAACAGCTTGCCTGCCATTGTCACCTATTGGAACCAGGACACAAAATCAGAAGATGTCGCCAGTGACAAGAAGCATGCATAATAATAAGTGAACGTGTCCAGAACAGCTATATCACCTGGGAATAATCCGTCGGAGTAGATGTCAACTCGTCACTCTATGGACGACAACAAACACGAAATGCTCCTATGCTTCAAGCGCTGCCTGCCACTGTGATCGATATGGAAGAACGAACCCATGCGGCAACTCTGTGCGAGCTTATTTCCTCCTCAGCTCCCCCCCCCCCCCCCCCCCCCCCCCCCCTTAATAATGTGTGTCATGTGTGTGTTAGTAAACAGTGACCGTCAACTGTACGTTACCAAACAGTGACTGTCAATCTGTGGGTTACTAAACAGTGACTGTGAATTTTTATGTTCCTAACAATGACTGTCAATATGCGGGTTGCTAAACAATGACTGTCAATATGTGGGTTGCTAAACAATGACTGTCAATATGTGGGTTACTAAAACAGTGACTTTCAACATGTCTGTTACGAATAGTGACTGTCAATGTATGTTACTAAATAAGGGTTCCTAATCAGTGACTGTAAATACATGGGCTTCTAACGAGTCATTGTTAACATGCGAGTTACTAAAACAGCAGCTGTCAATGTGTATGTTACTAAACAGTGATTGTCAATATGTATCACTAAACAGCAGGTTACTGAACGGTGACTGTCAAAATGTGGTTCACTAAACAATGATTGTCAACATGTGAGTTACCGAACAGCGACGGTCAATGCGAAGGTTACTAAACAGTGATTAGATAAGATAATGCTGCTTATAGCCCAGCCGACCGCAGAGGGCCACATCAGGGCTGTCACCACGCTAAAATCAACTCACAAGTCATCAAAAAAAAAAAAAAAAAATCCCTTTCACACATACTAAACAGTGATAGTCAATGCGTAAGTTGCTCGTAATATTATCACCAAAAATGGTAATAATCCTCCCTTTACGATCTAAATATGTTTATCACCATCACTATTATCACTATCGTCATCATTATTGTCACTGTCATTTTTAACTCCCATGGTCCCCTTCGCAACAGCCTCATTTTCATTGAACACCCATCTTGCACCGAATATGAGAAAAAAAAGTGATCGCTCATTCTTTGTTTTCATTGTCCTGAACGTTGTTTGTTTCGCCTGGAGAAGACCTAAACGGTCGAAACGCATCATGTTTTGTCTTGTAATCTGTTTGTCCTTACTGTCTTGAGGGGAAAGCTAACAATTCTTTTTAAAATTCGTTTGAATTTCCGCCTTCCGTCGCCTCACTTTGAAACGAACATCCAACGCATGAGCTCGGGAAACTCCGATTGAAATGAACCCAAACCCACATCTCCCACACAGGCAACTACTACATCACTGACAACTTCTGTGACTGACCCACCACTTTTCCATCACTGAACAGATTTCACTCATGCTACCACATTCAAACAAGCATATGCCAACTCACGAATGATGCAGACATTCAGAGAAAACATCGCTGCCTGGAAACACAACTGCTGTAGCTCAATTTTTTTTTGCATTTTTGAGATTTTTAGTATTCTATAAGAGCAGACCAAGGGGCATAATGTTGCTGAGTTCCAATCACATTATCCTAAAATTAAATATGCTGTTATCAAAACACTTGTATTGTAACTCAGCTGACTGTATATATGTGGGGGATGGTAATCGTTTTTTTTTTTTTTTTTTTTTTTTTTTTTTTTCATCTCTTGTAAAATTTTATTTTCAGACTTCTGGCGGTTGTATTTCCAGGGGGCGACATGATGTTTCACATACACTGGAATGATACCGCACACCACAACTTCTGACCAATAAAGCGCACCGGTACGCAAGTCACTCCAACCAAATTTGTGGAAACATTTAGGAAAAAATAGCACACAAAAGCTGTAACCAACTGATAAGCCACAAAGGATCAACATCATCGTTGCCGACATAGTCAAGATGACAAAATTGGTCATTTGTGCAAAAAAAAAAAAAAAAAAAAAAAATGGGTCATTTGCTGACTTGGCAAATGCTGATTCGAATGTGAAACTGTGGACCAACAAAGAAAAATAATCAAATCTTTAACATCAGTTCTAGGTTCTATCAAAATCCATAAATAGGCCACTACCAGTGTAAACAGTAGCAGTGTGAGGTTTGAGAAAATCAGCTCAGAAATTATAATGAACATGTTTGTATACTTCTGCAACATTTCAGTGAACATGGAAGCAGAGGACAGGAGAGAGAGAGGGGCGAGGGCTGGGTGATGAAGGAAAGTGTTGAACAAGAAAGATGGATAACTTTATGCATGTGATACATCCAGACTGTTTTTGCACACCACCATCTTCTACCGGAATTAGAACAACACTTTTGCTGAGCGAAGGTGGGACAACCCCAACTCCACCCCACCCCTTCCCACTCAGCCTACTTACCATTGCTCTCTTCCCCCCCTACCCATAAAAGGAGGTTGTGTGTGTGTGTGTGTGTGTGGTGTGTGTGTGTGTGTGTGTGTGTGTGTGTGTGTGAGCATGTGCATGTGTTCAACACTTTCATTCATTTCCCCATTATGTATTCGTTATATTGTTGCTTCATTTGTTTCGTTTTCATTTTTTTTTTTTTTTTGGGGATGGGAGGAAGGTGGGGAAGGAGGTAAAAAACCTTTCAATAGAAACGCTCGTTTGAGAAAAAAAAAAGTGAAATCGACCACAAAGACATTCCTGGGCATCTCTGCTGTCATACATACACAGAAAAAACTGGATGGGATGGGATGGGATGATTCTGAAGTATACATTCTGCAACCTGTTTCAGACAGCGGTCTGTAAACATATGGAACACAGTAAACTGATTCAACCATTTTCACTGATTTCAAATATTCTAAACATGAATTTCAAACATGTCACTCATGAATTTCCAACACTTTCACTAACCAGTGTCACATATTTCATAAAGAATTTCAAACTTTTCACATGTGAATTTCATACACTTCGGAGTTTCAGACATTTTATTCCTGAATCTGGCACAATTTCACTCATGAATTTCATGTATTTTCTCATGAATTTCAAACATTTCACTCTTCAATTTTAACCATTTCACTCTGTCTTGTGAATATGAAATAATTTCTCCTATGAATTTCAAACACTTAGGAATATAAAAATACTTTCACATAGTAGAAATTTTCAAACTCTTTGACTGAAAGGATTCAAAAATTTTTGACTCAAGGACATGTCAGATGCTTTCATTAAGAATTTCATGTTTTCACCTAGAGAATTTCAGACTCATTCACCTGACGAGTTTCAAATACTTTCCCTTTGATCAAAGGATGTTCAACACTCTGATGTCTATTTTCTCCCTTTGTCACCTGACTCCGTCTACCGGCATGGCAAACTACAGCAAAACCCAGGAAAACCAGCGCACTTCTCACAACTGCCACACCAAATGCACAGTGACTCTCTTCTTACTACAACTTCCAGACTAGACTAAAACCATGGACTGGCTCTCTTTCTTGCAGCTTTCTTACTGACGACTAAAAACCTAGACTGACTCTCATCGTACAATTTCCAAATTAAAGACACAAAACATCAGAATCGTTCTCTTTCTTCAACTCCCGAACATAAGAAATAAAACACGTACGGGCTCTCTTCTCACAGCTTCGGCGGTACACACGTTCATTGGCTCTCTTTATATTGAACATCTTCAAGCCACAGACTCCACTGCAGTCACTGGCTTTTTTCTTACTACCAACTCTCTCTCTCTCTCTCTCTCTCTCACACACACACACACACAAATCGACATTATACACACACTGGTTCTCATGCACCTTATGAAAACCAAAAGAGAGAAAAAAATCCCTGCAGAAACTTAACTTCAATGGAAAGGCTCTCAGTGACCACAGCAATGAATATCAATGAGAATTTCCCACTCCCCTTCCGTCTCCCTCCCCCATCCAACTGTAAAATTCTTCCCCCCCCCCCCAAAATGCTGACAATCCTGCATAAAGATTCTTGAAGGGTGGGCACCTCATCACCACCAAAAGCACACAGCCACTAGCCTAATCAACCACTGTGTAAGACAGGGTTCTTGTTTTACCATTCACTGTTTGGTATTCTACCAATCCAGAGGTCGAAACATCAACAAAGGTATCAGCCTCCGACGCAGCATGTCACTTTAGTTTTCATGCGACCGGATGTTGCCGGTGAGAAAGTTGACGGCTGCATTCGTTCGTAGCACTTGTCCCTTCACCACCTACCGGGTTTTGTCGACCCATTTGTGTCACAGTGTTTGCACTACCTTTTTTTTTGTGTGTGAAAAATTACCATCATGATCCCAGAAGAAGTGGACAGTGGTCACAACGCACTGTGGTTTATACTCTTTCCACCTCGTCAGAGGCATAGATAGAGCTCAACACCAATCAACAACACGATAAAATGAGCAGAAGGATAGAAACCGTCAGGCACGGCGGTTCAACCTGTGGGTACCAGTTCAGTCAGACGTTGTGAGTCCAAATCCCAACAGGCGCCTGGCGTAAGCGGCGGCACTTTTCCCTGGCCACCTTATTAACCTGTTGTTGTTTCGGGTGGCATCGGAGAAGCGAAACGACAGGTTCCCGCTACCCATTCTCTACTACCCCAGGGCCCCAACTCACCTGGAATGGATTCAGAATGTTTATCTTGAATGATATCGAGATCAACAAGCCAGTGACCTTCATCAGAGGCGCTACATCACTATCCTCCCACATCGACCGCCTTCAACACAAAAACAAACAAACAAAAAATCCTCACAACGTTGACATTTCATTTATACATGAACGGAAGATGTCCAGACATTAAACACTGTAGGCAGGCTTCCTGTAGTCGTCCGACATGTGGATAAAGAGAGGGTAAAGAAGACACACAGTTTAACCGATCCCGAGTCTAGGTGAAAAGCATTAATGAAAAAAACATTTCCAACATCATTTCAATTTCCTCCTTTCCATGTGAGTGAAGTAGAGACAATCTCGGGAGTTATGACTGACAAGTATGATCATAATTAGGGTTTTTGGGTCCTTTTCATTTAGTTTTGTTTTTTTTTTTGCTTTTTATAGCAACATGTCTTTTCTATTATACATGAGTGCAAAAGAACAGATTTTTTACACTGTGCACTGTATTAACAAGCGTTAGAGACTTGAGTCCACTCCATTCCCCTCTCTTCCCCAAACAGTGATCACACGTCTGAAAAGAATTGATTTTCAAAACACAGGATAGGTGTGTTACACTCTTCACAAATAGGTAAAAAAAAAAAAAAAAAAGTTTTCCAGAAACAGCCTTTGTGTGATACTCACTGTATTAACATGTCTGTAGAAAGACTGATTTTCCAAACACAGTCTTTGTGTATTACACACAGCATGAACATGTCTGGAATTTTGATCTTCCAAACACAGTCTGTATGTTATACTCCTTGGCATTAACACACCTGTGAAAGATCTGTTTCCAAAATGGTCTTTGTTTATCACACACTACATTAATATGTCTGCCATAGATTGATCTTCCAACACACAATTTTTTGTGTTATACCATTTTTTTGACATCACCTGGGTTAAAGATGGATTCCATGACACATGGCACACACTGCATTAACACGTGTGAAGCTGCCACAACACACAGTCCCTGCGTTTCACACGGCATCAGCATGTGTACAGCTGCTACACACACTCTCCATTAACAAAATTCACTGACATGTGTAAAAAGGCTGATCATTTTCCTGCGCAACTCGTCAACACGCACAGCTATTACACACTGTGAACATAATTGACAGACATGTGCCAAAGACGGATCAGTTTCCCCCAGCAATGTTTCTGTTTTAAAGACAACAAAAAACACGTGCTACCGATGGATTCCCCCCCCCCCCCCCCCCCCCCCCGATTGCCGTCACGTCACGCAGCTGTCTAAGTGATGCAGTGCACTAGCACGTAGGACTGCTTTTACAACGTTCCACTGAGGCAGCATCAGAATGTTTTTCAGTCCATGCTAATGGCAGAAACCCCGATATCTTTCACCGTTATGTGCAGACACAGAACGGAAGCTGAACTCTGAATACTTGTTTTTCTACTGCAAACAATACCTGAGTTCGCCCACGTCCCACCCCCCAGTTGTACTAGTTCCATAGTCAAGGACATCCCATCCCCAATTACATCAGTAACATCAGTCAAGGAGATGAGAGTGATCATACTCTTTTACAACATGACAAAACAGAAGAGGCATTGTTCTTATTTTTCAATATACATTTAAACAAAAAAAGGAAGAAACAAAGCATTGTTCCTATTTTTCAATATACATTTAACAAAAAAAAAAAAAAAGAAGAAAAACAGCAAGCACAAACAAGCACTTATCCATGTGATCTAGATTCTCATGTCCCTGCATTTTACAACCATATCACACTTCAATGACAAAAGCAAGCAAAATTCATTTACATTTGACAGCTGTAAACAGATCATCATGGCAAACACGACGGCCAGTGTTTGTTACTGTAAAGATGTGAATATGGTCTTACACAGTGTCTGTGAAACCTGGACGGTAACACTAACGGATAAGGCTGCTTCTTTAAACTTTTGCATGACACAATTCAAACAAAAACTCTACAAAAAGTAAAAGATTATATGGTATCACTCACTCACTCACAGACACACACACACACACACTTCAAATAAAAACAAACAAATAAAAAGTAAAAAGATTGTATATCACTCACACACACACACACACAAAACAGAGGGGCTTTTCTTGTGTAGCATTTGAGCATTATCAGAGTCATGACGCTTATGAGGTCAGAAAAACATGACGCTTGTGAGGGAAGAATACTAAGGTCCTACCATATTTATCATAGGTCTTTCTGACGACGATAGAATCCAGCACTGGATTCTTTTCACAGCCATCTTTTGATGTCTTTTCAACATGCTCACCTGCTGTCCATGATATTTATTCCATGCGTTAATCTACCTACTGAGAGTGATATTTATTCAGCGAGTTCAACTGCTACGTGTGATTTTTATTCAACAAACTCATCTGTTGTGTTTGATATAAAATTCTATAAATTCATCTGCTGTAAAGAGTGTTCATTCTAATTGTTCATATATGTATAACTTATTCTATGTGTTCGTCTTCTGTGTGCGACATTTATTCAATTAAACCATCTGCTGTGTTTGCCATTTATTCAACCAATTCATTTGCTGCATGTGATATTCATTCACCGAGTTCATCTTGTGTACTCGACATAAGTTCAGTTTGTTCATCTGCTGCGCGTGATGTTTATTCAATAAACTCACTTGCTGCATGTGACATTCATTCACCGAGTTCATCTGCTGCATCTGACGTTTATTCACTGGGTTCATCTGCTGCATGTGACATTTATTCACTGGGTTCATCTGCTCTGTTTGATACTTGTTCAGTTCGTTGATCTGCTGTGTGCGATACTTTTTCACAAGTTCCTCTGCTGCGTCCGATATTTACTGTAAACCGACGCGTTGTGTGTGACGTCTATTCAGTGTGTTCGCCCCTCATCCCTTTGATCACCAGCTGTGTTCCCCTACGCCATAACACATCCACAAATAAACCCTACTCACTTTGTTTCACCTGAGCATTGCTCACAGCGGAGCCACACTCATGAGTCATTCCTGCGGGTATAAAGAAGAAAACTGCTTTCAGTTTCCTACAGATCGTGAGGAACAGCTGCAAAGAATCAGACAAACCGCACAGAGAAGTTTCGGCATCCTTCTTCCATTGTTCATCTAAGAGTGGATGGTGACTGGGCTTCATGCTGACCAGCTACGCTGGCTTGTTTTACAACTGCTGGCTTTCCCCAAGTTTCCCCGGTGGCAGGCCTAGGCCGACTGAGAAGCACAGCAGAGGCAGTGCCAGTCACAACGGTTATTAGGGCTGAGACACACTCGTCCCGTTTTCACGTGCCCAGCGACAAGCAAACATGAAACGAAAAAGAAACATATAGGGAAATGAAGGAAATGAAGAACGGGCCTGACACAATCCGTCTATACAAGAGCTGAGTATGGCTTCTTCCTTTTTGATGTCTTCTCAACAGATGTGGTACTGGTAGGATTTCAGACGAAAAGTGGAAGGGGGATGGGAAAAAGAGAGAGGAGGAGGAGGGGGGGATGGGGGGGGGGGGGGGGGGGGGAGTGGTGGGCTGAGGGAGCAGAGGTAGGGTAGGGTAGGGTAGGGTAGGGGGGCAGGGGGCAGGGAAGGCTTCTCAACAGGGCAAGGTCTGTCCAGCATAAACTCAATTTACAATACAACACACAAAAATGATCCAAAATAAGCCAACACTTTTACTCCCTATCAAAGAATATATAATTATATATTAAAAAAAAAAAAAAAAAAAGACCTTGAGCACACACAAACACCTCCTCAGCTTTCATGCTTCTGCAGTCCTCTTTCTCGTCATGGTTTGATCACCACATAAAGCTGATCATCACTGCACGTTCACTGTCCAATGAGAAATGGAGGAAATGACAACACAGAGAGTCCACAAGGTCACCGCTGGGGACTTAGGCGACCTGGCCGGAAACCTGATTCACCAAATCGGGCCTTCACACCGATTCCCAAGACTTTTGCCAGGTCAGAAAGCATAAGCAGCGGGGTGGTGGGGACGGGAGGATGTGACTTCAACCAGATGACGACGTGAGTGCTCTCCTCTTCCCCGGTACTCCCCGAGTTTTGTTTTCTTGAAACCTTGATCGTTTCCTTCATCAAGCCGACATGACTGCCCCTGGTTTTCGTTCTCCAGGCAAGTGCTGAATCGATCTTCCGACTCTCCCACTCTTGTTTCTCAACATCGTCAAGGTCTTAGTACCTAGGCACAGGGCAGAAATCGTAAAAGATGGTCCTGATGACGAATGAAACTGGGTTTTGACCAGCCTCAGTTCTCCACTGTTTGTGCCAAAGAAAATTTTGCAAAGTTGGGAAACACTGAGGGCACTGTTGAAAGAAGTTTGCCAGATATCTGCTACTCGGATAAGAAAAGAAAAAAAAAAAAAAGGAAAAAAAAAAAAAAAAAAAAAAAAAAAAAAAAGGAAAAAAAAAAAAAAAAAAAAAAAAAAGCACAATGATCCCTCTAGGGGCCTCGTTTCCTTACGACAGGGGGGGGATAAGCCAGTCACAGACAATGGAGCTCCAGGAAGTTCACATCACAACGACAGAAAGCATGCACAGAGATGGGAAAAGCCCGAGTGAGTTTTCCTAGGCGAGTATGGAACAACACAAAACTTCACCAAGCTGAAAAGAGGAATTTCAGATTTTTTGATAGGACCGAGTCTGAAAAGCGATATCCCTATGTCCGTAACAGCAACAGACAACCACTGCAAACCAGCCCACCTCTTCTGATCTTCTCGCCATCCACAAACACACACATTCAAACAACAAATAACCTAGAACAGATGTTAAAAAAAACTAACCAACGGCTGACCTGGTCAACCTGGTTCACGCTCACTGTTAAGGGACAGGTGTTAAATCAGACCTCACGCTGGCTGACCCTGTCAACCTTGTTCGATTTCACTGTTAGATGACAAACGTTAGATTCAAAAACCATTGGCTGACCCCGTCAGCTCTGTCTAATCCTCCTGTTAGATAAAACTGGGGTAGGATGGTGCCTTCCAGAAAAAAAAAAAAAAAAAAAAAGAAGAAGCCATGGGTATGCTCTTCTCAAAATTGTGCTTCTTAATTTTGAACTGAAAATCGCGCAATGCGACACATTTTGAGGCACATGAATGTGCGATGATTCGGTCATTCTTTAACCACAACTCATGACCTAGCACGTCTTTCCTTCTTTGTTGCACATGTCGTCATACATTCATGCTCATGCAACAAACTAACTTTCTCAAAAACATGAGAACGTTTTCTTGCAACTTTCTTCCTTCTGCTCGGAGAAGATTATTTCCTGACAGCAGGGGAGGCTGGAGTTTTAACTTTTCTCATGAAAGGACCATGGGTCTCTTGAAGTGACTTCCCTTGATAAATTTCCCTGTCAATTCCCAACTCCCAAGAAATTTTTTCACCCCTTTTTCCTCAAGAATGTCCGACCTCATCGCTGCCATTCTGTTCTTCAAACTCACTGCTTTCGTAATGCTAATGTGATGCTACGAGTAGTGAACCATTTGCTGATGGAATGATTCATGAATAAAATTGCTTTCTCTGCGAATGTTTTTCATTCTTTCATTTTTTGCTTTTTTTGCTTTTGTCAACAGATGAAGGAAATGAAGAAATACTTATTTTGATTCCACTGAAATTGGCAAATTTGAGGAAGCATCCCATCCCCCTTTAAAGAATGAAAGAGTGTCTCTGTAACAGGACAGAAGCAGAACCAATAACTCACCCTGTCCACCTCGTCTAATCTTATTGTCACTGGACAGACGTTAACACAGGAACTAATGGTTCACCTTGCCGACCTTGTCCATTCAAGGACACATGATAAATCAAGAATCAATGAACGATGAAGTCAACCCCATCTACTCTTACAGAGGACAGACACCAAATAAAGAATCGATGAATGATGAAGTTAACCTCCGCTAATCTGTAAGAGAACATAATTTGGGGGGGGGGGGGGGGGGGGGGAAAAAAACCAATGAATAATCCAGTCAACTTCATCTACTATCACTGTTAGAGGACAGCTGTTTACGCCACAGCCAGAGCACATAAAGTGAACAGCTTACATCAACGGCAGATTTTCTCTGACTGTGCGACTGGAGGCTTCACTCCTTCCTGTGTGGGTCGGATCACACGTTCTGATTACAGACCCTGCTCCACTGGACTTGATCTTGAGGCTTTACATCAGACCGTATTCAAGTCAACTCACAAGTTGTTAAAAAGAAGAAGGAAAAAGAAGCCATAAACGACCCAACTCTAACAAGCAGAGCATCATCAGTCAATGCCTGTGTTGATGGCTGACACAGAAAGGGAAATGGGGGAAAAACTTTGACTTTTCATTGGCTGATAGGACTCACTCATGCTTCATTATACTTCAAATCTTTAGTTTCTTTGATCATTATAGCCCTGGCCTAACACACACACAGCTTTTTTCATAGGGGCTAAAAAAACCTGCAAGTCAAATGAGTCAGCTTTGACAGGATGAGAGACCCTGGATGCAAAATCCACACAAAACTTCTGGATAAAATGAACTGAAAAGGAATTCAGGAATTTGATATCCAACGCTCACAGCACCACAAGGTACTTTTTCACCCCTTTATGTTCATGTCTGGATTCATACAAAATCATTTTCACCATTGTTAATCTGGGTAACTCTTCGCAGAAAGTCCCAGACCACCTCGCTTCCCTGGCGTTTCGTGATAAATCATGCCTACATCTGGATTTCTCTTGTCATGTAGTAACTCATACTGTCATCGTTTTCTGGCACTTCAAACACAAAATCTTTGGCAGAACCAGCTGCATTGTTGCACAAAAGATCAGAATCAAGCACCACCGCAAACAGATGCACCATCAACACCACAAAGTGCAACTCCTCATTCTTTTTGACATTCATCATCTGTGAAATAACCTACTAGTATCTGTAGATTTAGGACTATATTAATTCCGTAAAGTTGAAGAAGAAAGGAAGGGGGGGGGGTTGTAAAATTCTCCCTCAAGTCACACAGGATTTGCCAACTTAAAAGAGAAAACAAATCACAAAGACATCAAAAAGTTTGTGCATAGATATGAAGCAGCATCAATGGATATAGATTAAAAGGAATATGAACAGTATACTTATAATGGCCTAACTGTTGTACAGCTGATAATTTCCTTGAAAATGATTCAAAACGGTATCTGCATTGGAATAAACCTTCAGCTCACTCTCAACAGCATGTAGAGGTGTAGGCATACCATTTCCGACATAACTTGATTTGAGTTAACCTCTGTGAACTAATCCCCAAATTCTAACAGTAAAAGCTTTTAGAAAATTTGTGGGAAGGTTTATTCCTTAACGACTCTCCCAATTTATTACAGATTTAGGACATTGTTATTTTGTGGACTACTATCTAATCATGAAAAAAAAACTTGTAAGCTTTTCTCAAAATTCTGTTGCATTTTGTAACAAGACTAACATATGTGAACTGGGGATCAATTCTAAAACAGATTTCAGATGACACTAATATTTCTTATCTTAATCTTATCTGAATTTCAACTGACTTGGGACACTAACAACATCTGTCAGCTAACAACATTTGTCAGCAAACCTCTATTTTCTTTCTGTGTTTGTGAAGCATCTCCACTTTTAACAGAATCAGGACAAAGTAAAATTCGTCAACTAACCCCTCGTTTCTAGAAAGTCTATGGCAATAATATATTATTATTTGTGAACTAATCATCTTCAGTATCCATGACATGGACGGTATTATCAGTACTTGTAAGCTATGAAATCAGACATACTATTGCTGTAGGCAGCAGACTGTATAAGGATCAAGACAATGGACTGATGAAATTATCCTGTCAACAAACCACAACACACTCACCTGTAAGCTACGACACACTCAAGCAAAACAGACTCGCCCAAATGATATCGGAAAACAAATCTACCCTTTCCATGACACCTATAAAAGAGACACCACATCAAGAAATGTGCAGCGTCTAGTATGCTTGTGATTAGTTTCATGATACTTGGTTGAAAAGTCAACAGGCGTTTTGTTTTCCGGCTTCCTTCTTTAAGTCGCTTGGCCCAGTCCATCACTGTATACACTGCACACCTCACAAAGGTATCAAACGTACACACAATATTTCGTGAGGTGACAAGACACCGCACGCACGTGAAATGTACCTAAACTTACTCAAGTGACAAGACACAGCACACGTGTCGAATGTACCCAATGCATCACATCGAATCACACACACTGCTGACATCATTATGTTACATATTCACAGCATTTTGAATATGGACATCTTAAGATACGCAAAAAAAAAAAAAAAAAAGGGGGGGGGGGGAGTATTTTTCACACACCCAAATCTGCACAAAGAGTTCCAGAGATCAATACAGAGCAGACATGTATCTTATGATTCAATGTCACAGAGGTCACAGTTGGGTTGGGAAAGGGACAAGAGTGTGTGTGTGTGTGTGTGTGTGTGTGTGTGTGTGTGTGTGCTTGTTCTGGACATCAATATTGTTAGAAGGGGGAAAAAAAAAAACAATCCTAAAACAAAAACAGTTTGCCTGTGTATACTGTACATCCCTACCCTTCCTGAGTATATTCAATGCCAGACTATGGAAACACTTGACTTGAAGTTGAAATGACACAAAATACATCCACATGACGTAAGTGTTTGAAGGGAACTTTCAGCGAAGTTAACAACATGGGCAGAACATTCCAATCTTGTTCTTGTTGAAAGTAGGTAGGACAGGCTTTTATACTCTGACAATGACACACAACACAGACATTTGATGCTTCCACATGTGACATTCTCACTGAATGTGTTGAGTTATATTCTGAAGGGCAACACCTATATCTCAATATCTTATCCTGAGGGTCAAATTCATGTCCAAATTGTGTATAAATGTCCGTGTTTTTGACTGTTCTTTACATTTGTTTTTTGTTGCTTTCTGTAAAACAGTAAAGCCTTCTTATGCAGAAACTGTAACATCTACATCTGTAGATTTGTGTATGTAAATATGCAGAAAGGGATACTGGATAATGGAATGGGGGGGGGGGGGGGGGCAGGAGAGACGCATGCAAAACAAACCCGTGGAGAATAAGAGAATGACGGTGAGAGAAAGCTCTCTGTGTGTATAAGAGAAATCTAAACTGGGCACAAAACAAAATAAAATGTTCACACGTTTAAACAAGATCAGTCGAGGCAAACACACAGACATGCATACACACCTTCACACACATACACGCCAATGAATCGCCCGCCCACCAACCCGCCCACAGCTGGACACCCCCCCCTTCCCCCCCCCCCACACACACACTCGTCCCCCACTCACAGATGTGTAGCGTAGTGCAGACAGACATGGACGTGTCAGAGGGTCAGTCCTGCTTGACTGGCGGCGCTCGGCTGGAGGGTCGCTTGGAGGGAGCGAGGACCATGAAGTACACCACCGCCCCCCTGCTCCACACAGGTGGAGCCAGAAGAACAACGACCTGCACAGTCAGTACACAGCCCAAGTCACGCCGACCTGGCAAGCCTCAACAGCCTCTTGATGCATGTTATCTTGCAGGGTGTGCATTACAAAAAAAAAAAATAATAAAAAAAAATAAAATAAAAATAAAAGAAAAAAAAAAAGAAAAAAGGGCACAGCACCAGTGGCCATGGCAAAGTGGTTAGCCGTCACGGACTCCTGACTGGGAGGTTGTGGGTTTGATTCCCATATAAGAGGCACATTGGATTTTTCTGCCCTGACCGGCTCCTACCCAGAGTTGAGTTTGCTACAGGCTCAATTGGGAAGACTGGGACCACACAGTCGGGTTTTATCCATTTAATGGATGCATCTCTGAAAGTGTTGCTCAAATTTCCTGACCAACACTGCAGGTGTCTGTATCTCTTGGGCCTGGTTGACACTGGGATACATCATGACAAGAGTAGAGTACAGCCCTGCCATGCAGTCTCAGACTGGAATGGAAAATCCACAGTATCATCTTCATCATCCTCATTCTTATCGATCAAGATAAATACAAGTTTCAAATTCTGTGGCCCTTCACGCCCTGCTCTCATGCTGACTTTAGTTTCGATATCTTCTCCATGTCTATGGCCTTGGTTTGATTTCATCGGAGTCATGGTTTCAGCGAATCCATGGAGGCTGTTGTTGGATGGACATGGTGGTGCTCTCCGAAGGGAGAGCTCACTCACGCCGGCTCCGCGACTAAGCAATTATTGTCATCAGTAGGGGGCTTTGTAGGTGGTGTCCTGCGTACGTTGATCAGAACAGGCACCACTGAACATCCACCAAAGAGACTTGGCAGCAGCGCAGTGTCTCCTTTGGTGGGTTGCCTCATGATAATTTAACACTGACCGCTCCGTGTGTATTGCTGGCGCTGGGGCTGTGGCAAGCTGGGCTGTGGCTGTGGATGGGTGTCAGAATGAGCAGCATGGGTGCACTGCCACTGAGATGGCACAGAAGATGGGACAGAAAAAAAAAGGGCACAACATTTACATATTTTCACAAACTTTTCAGAGCCCCTCAGACTCAATTTCAAAATTCTTCAAAAACCTTCAAAACTGAAGCTGCTGCTTAAAATGTCACTGTAAAAGCAAACGCTTGTGTATAACCTTACTTTCACATGAGAGATGGGGGCTACACACCTCAATCACGAAAAGCAGAAGTCACCACTATGATGGCACTGTTGGCAGGGTATCAGCATCTCCAAATAACTGAAATGTTCCTTTAATTAGTCTCTGAATCCATGCCAGAAACTGAACTGCAACACCCCTAGAAACTTCTTTTCTTTTTTTTTTATTTTGAAAGGACACAGCATCAAAATCAGAAACTTTTACAAACTCTTGTCAGTTTTTTCAGACATTGCAGGCCTTCAAAAAAGAGAGAGAGAAAAAAAGTTACCTCTGTCCCTACAAACTCCTCCATTCCCCCCCACAGTCCTTTGAATGAGACTATAAACCGAGGTTCCGTGTTTGAACGCACGCACGCACATCTTGCACACACGTAAAATCTCATCACCAGCTTTCGGAAGTGAGGGCCAGTTTGGGCCGTTGGTATGGATGACACGTTACACATAGCATGCGCCTTCCCTGAAGATGGAGTATGGATGCCTTAATGGCGAGATAAAAAATGGTCATACACACAAAACTCCACTGTCTGTCTATACAGGCAGTGTCCGCAGGAGTATCGGCCTGCGTACACAGAAAGAGAGAAAGAAACTGACTGTATCAACTCTGACCTGGCAACCTGATGCACACATCATCAGACCCGTCTTCCTGGCAACATGAAGAGCTCTCACAATTACAGCACTGGTAAGTAAATGTCAAACACGTTGACTTGGCAGCCTTATGCACAGGAAAGCAGACGTCATCAGCCACGCTGGCACAACACCATGATCTACATGATGAAGGATGGAAGCAACCATTTCTAAAACACTGAACAGTCAGATAACCGTGAAAGGGGCGCAGATGAACTACTCCATCAAGGGATGCTTTGGTTTATATCTAAAAAAAAAAAAAAAAAAAAACCTCTGGATCTCTTTTAAACCTTATCTTCTTGAAAATACATATACTTATTTCAGTTCTTACTTCCATAAAATCAAGTACTTCTTTTAGAAACCAGGACAAGAGCAGCTGATGGCGATATAGCCCTATCTGTCTATGATTCTGAACACAGCGAAAAATGACACTTATCTACAGAATACTGTTTTGAACATTTTCTATATCTATTCCAAGTAACATCCGAGGTGGACACATTTGATGAAAATCCACTTATCTTTCATATAAATAAGCATGACTTTGTACCTCGTTTTGTGTGTTCATTTCCATTTTGCCTTGTTTTCAGTCATACTCCAGTCTATTTCATTAGTGTCTGATGAATAAAAAAAAAAAAAAAAAAAGCAAACCGAAAGATCAACCTGCTGTTAATATCTGATAAGAAGCCGAACAAAAGCCTGTGCAGGACCGATACTCACGTGTACACCCTCAGCGTGGACATGAACTCCAAGGTGAGGAAGGGAAAACAGATGTAAACGTTGGCCAGGCGGGTAAACGCGAAGGTGATAGCATCGTACACCTGCTTCATGTGGTCGCTGGTCTGGAACCATGGCCTGACGTTACGTCGTATCTGTCCACATTCACAGGCACCGAGACTAGCACCAGCCAGCCATGATCATGCTTCCTTATCGCTAGTTATTGTAGTGCATTGCACCAACACTGTCCTATACACTTCTGTCTGTCTACCACTCAGACTAGTTAATGTTACACTCCTGGAACTACCAAATTTATTATTTTCAGCATGAACTTTGGCTGAATTTCGGACTCTTCAACGTGTCTTAACAACAACAACAAAAAAAAATCACACACACACACACACACACACATGCACATACATGCATGTGTGCACGCACACACACACTCACACACTGACTGACTGAAAACTATTTACGGTCAGATTAACCTATTATTGTACTGACATATAGAAATGCAGTAAATTAATGAAAAACAAAACAATACAAGTAACACTTGAATGACATAAAAATCATTAAGGAAACTTAACAGGGAAACATTTAGCTCTTATAAGTGAAATAACAAAATCAGAAATTGTTATTATAAAACAAATTACATCTTAACTGTTCTGAAAATTAAAACATCTCTCACACACACACACACACACACACACACACACACACACACACACACACACAAATTCAGATCTACAGATCTCACAAAAATTTCGTACAGAAATGTCAAAGTCTTAGTTGTTTACTGATACCCTGTGGCGTCAATCTGCCCTACTGAGCCGTCATGGTTTATCCAGCAGTGGCAGGGGCTCAGACCTTTCAACAATCCCGTTGAACTGACAATGACCTCCAGCCTGTACGTTTTGCGATACAAAGTGACACACACTTCCCCAAACCCTTGGCACAGAGCGAGAGCCAGTCAAAGAGAGAAAGACAGACAGAGAGAGAAAGAGAGACAGAGAGAGAGAAATAGAGAGAGAGAGAGACAAAGACTGAGAGAGAGACACAGAGAGAGAGAGAGACAAAGGGAGAGAGACAGAGAGAGAGAGGGAGAGAGGGAGCTAAAGAGTTTGTGTTTTGTATACCTCCAATTCTTTGTTTTTTTCATAGCCAGCACCAGACACCAGACATAGCTGCACTCAGCAGATGCTGGTTACCCATGAGGCACCGTACATTTCACTGAAAGCATCGCCTGGCCCACTATCACCACCATCATCATTGTCAGAGCCTCCTATTTCCACCCATTCCCGCTTTCAACTGTTCAAAACCACGGTCGTGATTGTCGAAACATTCTCGTTCAGCGGAATAAACGGCATCCACTCAGTCGTTACTGGCTGAATGGACAAACTGGACAAATTCCGGTGTCTGGACGTTCCAGACAGGTGGTTTCATACATGTGGTAAATAACCATCAGAGTTCTCATGCTCTGACTGGATACCTTCACGTCTGTGTCTCTTAATATCTCACCAATCTGGCGGCAATGGTCAACAAGGGCCGCGATGCCGAAGGTCATGTAGTACCCCTGGGTAGAAACCGTGCCAAAAGGCACTGACAGCAAAGACGGCCACTGTGTGGTGTTTGGGGACACGGTCGTAGACCACGCGACGCAGCCACACCAGCGTCTTTTTGTTCCACCCGTCAATGTTGGTCTTCAGGCTGTTGGCGCACTGCACACACACACACACACACACACACACACACACACACACGCAGACACACACACACACCACACGCAGACACACACACACACACACACACACACACACACACGGAGCTGATCACTCAGACTGTTAACAATGCAGTCACACACACACATGCAAGTACACACACACACACACACACACACACACACACACACACAGGGAGACTTACCTCTACTTCCCAAATGCTGACGTTTTCGTTCAAATCCCACTTGGGTTGACCTTTGCTGTCGTAGCCATTGAACCCAAAGCCTGCTGCCAAGTTCAAGGTTTCTCCTGGATGCATATTAAAAAAAAAAAAAAAAAAAAAAAAAAAAAAAAAAAAAAAAGATTAGCTGCAGGTACTGTTTTCACGCTTTAAAAAAAACTTTCTTTCCTGAAAACTGTACCATGAAAGTCTGTAACTTTACTTTGACGCCCGAGCAGCTCAAGAAGCTTCCGAATTACACAGAAACATCCTGAAAGACAAAAACAAGTAACACCCGCTCACTCGGTGTTTCATGAGCACACTCAGACCCACTTTCAACTCTTGAGCTGAACCAAACATGTCACCATTCAGAAGTTTTCACACTATGAACAATTCCCCCCCCCCTCCCATTTATCATCATTAATCTCTGATCGATCCAGTAAAAAACCTCGGCACCCATTTCAGAGGAGATACAGAGCTGACTGAGGTGAAGGACATGAGTTGGACCTCAACTCTCACAACATCAGATCCAGAGAGAAGACAAGTTAACTTTGATGACGAAGTTTAACCTTCGTCGTACATTGCCTAATATTTTGAGCGCCACATCCATGCTTTTTGTGTGTATGAATACAGCCTTGCTGTACCAAATAGGCCTTCAGGGACCCATGTTTTTTTCTGAAGGACTGAAGTCTGTTATGAGTCTCCAGCGACCTTACTTTTTCTAAAGGAGTAAAGCCTTCTGCTTTTTTGTTTTGAGTTTTTTGTTTTTTTTTTTTTTGTTTACTCATCTGCTTGCAGGTAGAAACCAGTGCTTTTTGGTACAAATGTGGGGCCATGCTTTACTGACATAGCCTTCACATTTTGTGGAGGTAGCTTCAAAATGGACTCGGATATCAAGAGAAAAACCCTTACTGGTGGGTCGTTCATACCCGTGATGTACAGTCTTTATTCCCAAGTGAAAGTTAGCAAGTTCAACCTTCACCCGACCCCCACACAACATCCCGAGACAAAGATGTATCTTCAGCTTGACTTAAGTTCAAATACTGCTCATTCTGCATGTCTAAAATCTCATCTACTCACAGTTTCTGAAACTGAAAGCTTGAGAATCACAATAAAGTTGAACCAATGACAAAATGCATAGAATGTTCTAGGAAAAACAAATACTGAGAAAGAAATGATTTAATTTCTGGAACTTTTTCTGGAACATTCTACATCATTTTAGACCTAGCAGGTGCTTCCGTCAGTATACAAACATCGTCAGGTAACTACATGTCACGTGGAACAATTTCTATAAAATTTCTGAAGCAACACGTACACATACTGACCTTTACCAACCAAAAGCTGCAAACTCAGTCTGCCTATAACAGCGTTCCCACTTACTGGGTACTATGTGCCCAGTTGCTATGGCTACCAGGCACACACGCCAGGTGACCAGCTGTTCTAGCATGCTAAAGCTGATTCATGTTATCTTCTAGCCACTCAAAACACTCTTAAGCTTCAAATGCGAAGGACCCAAGATATGTTGCGGTTTGGGTTTTTGTTTTGTTTTTTTTTGTTGTTGTTTTTTATGTATTACAGTGCTTTGAACTTTTTTTTCAATGTCTTCTTGTAGAAAAAAGAATAATGCACACCAAAAAAGTACAAGTTGAATATATTTCCATGATTTTTGTGGAAAAAAAGTGGATGTACTGTTCAGCTTATTAAAAAGTGTTGGAAAGAGGCAAAAGAATCTAGTAAAAATGAAGATTAGAATGCGGAGCACGGAAGATGCAAAACATATATCTATAACCCAATATTCTTACCACTGACATTTTCAGCGTACCTCTTCTGCTGCAGCCACTTTTTTTTATGAATGACACACACAACGCAACTATGTGAACACCTGTGCAGATGAATATTTTTCAAATTCATACTCTCGGCTCAGTGTCACTGTTCATCAGTGTAATGTTTGTGTATTTTGTTTTGTTTTTACGCGTTTGTATATGAACATGCGTACACATGCAGGCATATATTTACATGTGTATGTGTTTACGTGTATGCAAGTGTACCATGTGTACAAACATACATGTATGGTTGACTACAATATATTCACAAACTGTCTTGTGTAAATCTGTGAAAGTGATATGAAAAAACGATTCAATACCAAACAAACAAACAGGAAGACATCCACGGCGGCGCCGGCACACTTAGAGCCACTTGATTTAGTTCACTCAACGCTTTGCCTTTTGACCCCAGCTAGGCCCTAACCAGTCAGCCACCACACTGCCAGATGCACCTTCCTTTCTCAGCGAAGACGCTATGTGTGTTGGACGCTTCGAGACTGGTGCAACATGATTCAGTTGTATTTACTGAACAGCTGTTTTTAGACTATAATTTCTGTATGTCAGCAATAACTCAGTGAGTACTTCAGTGTGTGACAAAAGCTGGCATTTGACTCATCTCTGTGAGTACTATAATTACTATGTGTTTTTAAACTTTCTGACAGAACTTTGTGACCGGCAAAGCCTACAGCCTGCGCGTGCGTTGTTGGCTGAGGTGCTTGTAAGCTGAAGTAGGTAAAAAGCATTGGGAAGGGTATTTGTGCATCAAAAGTTAGCATTTATAAAGGGGTGGCATTTACACTATTGTATACACATATATTTCTTCATTGTTGCTACATTTTATATGTACTATAGTTGCATGTAGAGCAACATAGGCCTAATTAAAGGGAAACATAGAGGGTAACATAATTACTACAAGCAAAATAATACTATTGATAAATAGTAATGGTAGTAACAATAATAAGAGAATAATTGTTACAATTATAATAATATTTCATTTTCAATCACTACTACTGTTTCTATCGGCAAAATCAAATAAATCTAAAGTGTGTTGTTGGTAGTACCAGTAGGGTGCTTTTTTATGTGTGTGTGTGTGTGTGTGTGTGTGTGTGTGTGTGTGTGTGCGCGCGCCACTGTGCGTGTGTGTGTGTGTGTGTGTGTGTGTGTGTGTGTGTGTGTGTGTGTGTGTGTGTGTGTGTGAGAGAGAGAGAGAGAGAGAGAGAGAGAGAGAGAGAGAGAGAGAGAGAGAGGGGTATGAAAATTCACATGTAAGATTTGTTAAAATAAAAAAAAAAGCATACATTAGTACTATCTCAACTGACAAAATTATCATGTACATAATCATCAAATAGAATGCAAGAGCATTAAAATGTTACTTTCAAGTTGACGTATGTTGACTGATACAAGTTGAACAGCGTGTTTGTAATGGGTGTATACAATAGCTATAAATACTGACCTTTTATTTCCAAGAGTATAGCATATAATTATATTGATCAATATTGGTTTTAAAATTGTTACATAAAGTGAGAGTAACTACTGAACATCAACTATTGTTTTTTTTTTTTTTTTTAATCTTGTTTTATTTTATTTTTTTCAAACAGGCAAAGTGTACTTCATGTTAAAAGTGAGAGGGGTGGGTGAGGGAATGGGGGTGGGGGCTGTTTGAGAGTGGAGAGGGGGCAACAACAACAGCAAAAAGCTCCGTCAGTGTCACACTGTTCTGTAACACGAGCCACTGATCTACGAGTGTAGGACTCACACCAGGAGACATGTGCAGACAAGACAGTTTGTGTTGTGTTTAAAAGTGATGGTGAACAGTTACCTGCTGAGAAGTGGATACCGACACAGAACCATGGCTTTACCTTCAAGGGTCGTGAGTACACGTGTGTGTGTGCGTGCGTGTGTGTGTGTGTGTGTGTGTGTGTGTGTGTGTGTGTGTGTGTGTGTGTGTGTGTGTGTGTGTGCGCGCGCATTTGTGTGTGTGTGTGTGTTGTCACTCAGTGTGTGTGTGTGTATGTATGTCTGTGTGTGCGTCTGTGTGTGCCAGTCAGTGTGTGTGTGTGTGTGTGTGTGTGTGTGTGTGTGTGTGTGTGTGTGCGCGTGTGATCTGTTTTGTTCTGTGAAGTCATGTATGCACGTCAGTTTCAATTCAGCTTCAATCTCTCTCTCTCTCTCTTTCTCTCACTCTCTCTCCCCTCTCTTTTTTTTTCCTATTCATTTTATAAAAGGTACGTTTGCGTGCAGTATCTTGTGTGGTCATATTTACTCAATCATTCCTCTCTCTCTCTCTCTATCACACACACACACACACAACTTTGGGTTGCAGCAGCTTTTCGTCGAGCGCTGGCTTTGGTTTTTTTTTTCATTAGTCAGGCTGTTAAAAGTTGTTACCTAAACTCACATATGTAATGTAAATAATCATAATGAGAGTACTGACAGTAAGTTTCTGCTTTTATGCACATATTGTGTGTGCGCGCGCGCGCAGGCGTGCATGCATGTGCGCAAATGTGTGTGTGCACGCGCACGACGCGCGCGTGCGTGCGTATGTGTGTAAGAATCCAAGCGCTTCTGAACAGACACTTGCTCTTGCAAGCGAAGGACGGTGAATCTGTCTGGCACTTGACGGTATTCCCCCCCAACCTTCGCAGAAAACAGCTCACAGGGTGTTTGTGTGGACAGGGACGATTCTGCTTTTCTCGTTTAAGCCCTCCAAGTCCAGGAAACTCCTAAGTGTAGTCGTTTTGTAAACACTGGTCAGCTTTAGGCGCGATACAGACAGCAAGGGAATATGTGGTTCGCTGTTCTCCATGCTGACAGATACAAGACCGCTCACAGACCCGGGCCTGTTGGCTCCACGCAGTTTGTTTCTTCTGTTCTTTCCTTTTCCGCCCCACGCTTTTGAAGACTCTGACTCAAGCGACTTTAATGTAGCAGTAAGAACTGCCGGGCATCCCACATATTCTGGAGATCCTCTCTGACGAACATGAGACGTACTGGACCTACCTTCAATCAGGGCAGTTCCTGAGTGTGTTCGTTCATGTGTGCTTGTGGTTATGTGCCGATGTATATGCATGTCATGCAAATTAATGAGGAACGAGCATGCATTGAAGAAAACTTGCAGTCCAGCACAAATCATGCATTATGTGAGTGTGTGTGTGTGTGTGTGTGTGTGTGCGTGTGTGCGTGTGCGTGCGTGTGTGCGTGTGCGTGCGTGCATGCTTTTCATGCATGGGTGTGTGTTTTTTCAAACAACCATATATGGCTCTGACTTTGCTGATGTGGTCCCCTCCTTTCAGCCGGATTACAAACCTAAGTTGAATTCAACACAGCGCGTGATCCAGTCCTTATACATTACGCCACATCTGCTTACCTGGAAGGAGATAAAACGAAGGCATCACAGCTAAATGAAAAAAAAAAAAAAGAAAAACATCAAACGTGAATACATCCTAACAGTCGCCTGAACTCCCCATAAACTAGACGCATTCAGCCATTACTGATGACACACTCAGACGGTGACAGCACTCACATACCCAAATCCAAGCGAAGTAATATTTCTGTCTGGCCAGTGAAACGCACACCAACACGTACAGCATCCTCTGCAAGAAGGTCCCTCTCGAAGAACGCCTCCTCTGTCGACATTCCACGACATCCAGTGTTTGTCGACATTCCACGACATCCAGTGTTACAACCCCCCACCCACCCCTGCCATTAGCTGGGGCTAGTCTCTCAGCACTGGTAAACAGTCAGCACCTTTCTACAGCATTACAACCTCTCAGACATTGTAGAGCTTGGTCTGTCGACAGTAGTCAGCAGTAGTCAACACCTTGCAACATACACCTCTCTGACCTTGTAGGGCTGAGTTTGTCAACATTGGTCCGCAGTAGTCAACTCCTTACCACAGGATTACACCCCTCTCACATTGTAGGGCTGAGTTTGTCGACATCAGTCAGCAGTAGTCAACACCTTACCACAGGATTACACCCCTCTCACATTGTAGGGCTGAGTTTGTCCACATTAGTCAGCAATAGTCAACTCCTTTACCATAGGACTACACCCCTCTTACATTGTAGGGCTTAGGGGGCTGGAATAGCTCAGTTGGTAAAGCACCAGATGCGTAATCGTACTGATCCTAGGGTTGCGGGTTCGAATCTCTGCCAGGCCATTTTGGTACAGCGGGATTTTCCCCTCAGAGTTAACATTGGTTCTGATTCCATTTCCCATACAGTCCTTCGAATGAGACTATAAACCGAGGTTCTGTGTGTGAATGCACACATAACATCTTGCACACACATATAATCCCATAAACAACCTCTGGAAGAGAAGGCCAGTTTTTGGCCGTTGGTGTGGATGACATGTTACACATAGCATAAGAAATGGAAAGAATGAAGGAAGTAAGGAAACTTGTGTAAACAATATTGAATGATAGGGACTGGATGACACGGAAAGCGACTGAATGAAGCGCCAGCTGGCAACTCTTCAGTCGGCACTACCCAGGTAGGCAAAACCCATTGTGTAAACAAGTGTGGATGGTAAAGCGCTTAGAGCTTGGGTCTCTAGCCGAGAACAGGTGCTATACATAAGTATTCATTATAATAATTATAACAGTCTGTCAGCAGTAGTCAGCAGTAGTCAACACCTTGCAACATACACCTCTCTGACCTTGTAGGGCTCAGTTGTCAACATTAGTCAGCAGTAGTCAACTCCTTACCACAGGATTACACCCCTCTTACATTGTAGGGCTGAGTTTATTGACATTAGTCAGCAGTAGTCAACACCTTAACACAGAATTACACCCCTCTTACATTGTAGGGCTGAGTTTGTCAACATCATTTGAAAAATTATTGATAAAGCTCTGTGCAAGAAAACATTGACAACTGAATCACAAGACAAAACACGACCAGTTTTCAATCTCTTAGGTCGTCTTCAGGCAACATACACAATGCTCAAGACAACGAAAATGAACAAGTAATCACTTATCTTTATCCAATTTGGCAAAAGAAGGGCGTTAATCAGACCTTCAGGTGGACAGAGGGGGTGACCGACCTATCAGACCTTCAGGTGGACAGAGAGGGGTGACTGACCTATCAGACCTTCAGGTGGACAGAGAGGGGTGACTGACCTATCAGACCTTCAGGTGGACAGAGACAGGTGACTGACCTATCAGACCTTCAGGTGGACAGAGAGGGGTGACTGACCTATCAGACCTTCAGGTGGACAGAGAGGGGTGACTGACCTATCAGACCTTCAGGTGGACAGAGATAGGTGACTGACCTATCAGACCTTCAGGTGGACAGAGAGGGGTGACTGACCTATCAGACCTTCAGGTGGACAGAGAGGGATGACTGACCCTATCAGACCTTCAGGTGGACAGAGAGGGGTGACTGACCTATCAGACCTTCAGGTGGACAGACGTGTGGAATGACCAACACCATCAGCGCACCACACACCAAAGTCATCCCCAGCTTCTTCAGTGTCGCGGGAACATTCTGAAACACACCCTCCAGTTCATCAACACCACGTCCAGTTCTAAAACACCCCCGGGGTTTGTATCACATGATCCAGATGCGAAACATCAGATACAGTTCCATGACATACTGGTCATCAATACAACATCTACTTCTGCTACGCCACTTATATGTCTGCAACAACATTCGGATCTGTAACACTGATCCAGGTCTGTAGCACAATATCCAGGTCTGCAACTGAGAACAGCATCCACCTCTACCACATCCAGCTCTGTGTGACAACCACATCCAGTTTACAGAACATTCCATTCTGTAACACAACACTGATTCAAAAAACCTTACGTCTGTATCATAACATCCACTTCCACAACGTCAAAACCTGAAAAGCAACATCAAGGTCTGTAAAACAACATCCAGTTCAACAACATGCAGGTCTGAAACTTAAAATGCAGTTCTGCAACCTCCAGGTCTGTAATACAATATCCTGCATTACAACATCCAGTCTGTTATACAATATCCTTCTGCACAACATCCAGGTCTGTAAAATAATATCCTGCATTACAACATCCAGGTCTGTAATACAATATGCTGCATTACAACATCCAGGTCTGTTTATCAATATCCTGCATTACAACATCCAGGTCTGTTTTATACAATATCCTTCTGCACAACATCCAGGACTGTAAAATAATATCCTGCATTACAACATCCAGGTCTGTAATACAATATGCTGCATTACAACCTCCAGGTCTGTAATACAATGTCCTTCTATACAACATCCAGGCCAGTAATACAATATCCTTCTATACAGCATCCAGGTTTGTAATACACAATATCCTGCATTGCAACCTCCAGGTCTGTAATAAAATATCCTGCTATACAACATCCAGGTCTGTAATACAATATCCTGCATTGCAACCTCCAGGTCTGTAATAAAATATCCTGCTCTACAACATCCACTCTGTAAAACAACATTCAGTTCAACAACATCCTGATCTGTAACATCACATCCAGTTCTTCACCATCCAGGTCTGTAACAATGTCGAGCTTTACAACATCCACTCTGTAAAAACAACATCCAGTTCTTCACCATCCAGGTCTGTAACAATGTCGAGCTCTACAACATCCACTCTGTAAAACACATTCAGTTCAACAACATCCTGATCTGTAACATAGCATCCAGGTCTTCACCATCCAGGTCTGTAACAATGTCGAGCTCTACAACATCCACTCTGTAAAACAACAATCAGTTCGACAACATCCCTGATCTGTAACATCACATCCAGTTCTTCACCATCCAGGTCTGTAACAATGTCGAGCTTTACAACATCCACTCTGTAAAACAACATCCAGTTCTTCACCATCCAGGTCTGCAACAATGTCGAGCTCTACCACATCCTCTCTGTAAAACACATTCAGTTCAACACATCCAGGTCTGTAACATAACATCCAGGTCTTCACCCATCCAGGTCTGTAACAATGTCGAGCTCTACAACATCCACTCTGTAAAACAACATTCAGTTCAACAACATCCAGGTCTGTAACATAACATCCAGGTCTTCACCATCCAGGTCTGTAACAATGTCGAGCTCTACCACATCCTCTCTGTAAAACAACATTCAGTTCAACACATCCAGGTCTGTAACATAACATGGCAGGTCTTCACCATCCAGGTCTGTAACAATGTCGAGCTCTACAGTCAGAAGAAAGAAAAAGATGAACGAACAAAGAGAGCGACCTGCAGACGGGTCACAACCTGGCACCATCTACAACTGTCATCCCCCTCCCCCACCTCTGCCAAAGACTGATCCCCACTAGCTGCCCTGAGGCAGTGGTCAGTCTGGCAGGCTTGCTGGCTGATAGGTCATGGATTCAAATCCCATCAAAGCAGTTGTCTGTGGGATCTTTTGGCCCTGGATGGCTCTAACTCACAGTTAGAGAAATGCAAAGAGGGGTCAAATGGAAAATCTGGAACCACAGCCAAAAGTTTCATCCGCTTAGTGGAGAGGGGGCAAGATGGGTTAAAATACAAAATTAACGACTTCACATTCCGTCCGACAGATTTTTTTCCTGTTTTCCTATCATTCCAATGCTGTAATTTCTGATTCCTTTCATTGGATCAAATTGCCAACACTACCATTTTCACCAATTTTTCCATGCGTCTACAGGCAGTCTCTTTTTTTTTTCTCCCGAGTGCAAATCGCTATTTAAAAAATCCAGCTTTGACTGTTTTCCAGAGGCACGGAGGAGGTGGGGGCCCCAAATACTGCCGGAATGACAACGAAGAAATGCACTGTGCGTTTTGCTTTCACAGACCATGCCATGGAGATTCTGTGTGTGTGCGGACAAAGCACGCTTGTACCAATGGGCCTCCTACCTGAGGTCTCTGCCGGCAGCTGCTGTGGACGGCACACTCTCACTGTAAAACCTGCCGTCACACAACAGGGGCAGACAGTCAATGTGCATGTCATCCAATTCATGCAGTATGAAGCGGTCATGTATAAATATATATGTACGCACATTTACAAGCATAAAGAGCATTGGAAGAGAAGAGTTCTTTTACCTTTAATGCAGGCCTGTCTATTAAAGCAGACCTGTTTACCCCCCAATTCCTGTACGTGTAATATCTTAGACAAAAGCCTGAAATTTGAAATAAAAAAAACACCCAAAAAACCCTGTAATCTCATAATCGCAATACTTTCGCAACTTTTGAAGATTTGGTACAGCCGGCCATAGGTGGGGTAAGACTGTTTAGACGCCATCTTTGACAAGGTCAAAGACGCAATGGCACCCTGGGAAATGTCTTCTAACGGCTTTGACTGAAACAGTAGCAGACAAAACTTCACGTTTAACAATCTTCTTTCTCTGATTTTTTTCCCCTGTAATTTTTGGGTGTGGGGCCGTAATTCCCGTAATTTTCGATTTTTTCAGTAAAAATTAGAGCAAAATTGTAAGGGTAAATAGGTCTGATTAAAGTGATATCACTGGGAGGGCCCTTGATGTTTGCATTGCCCTTTCTGTGGAGATGGAAGGCGAAATCTTTTTTTTTTTGTTTTTTTTTTTTGTACTGAATACTGATTTCTTAAGAATTCTCATAGGAATACTCTTTCTGCTTATACCTTCCCCAAATACAGATCTGGATTGTAGGAAGTCTGATTCCTGGATTTTGGAGGGGGAGTGGGGGGTGAGGAGGGGGCTGGATTGGTTCTCTTCCTTTCAAGCCACTTGCCCTCCCTACTTCCTTCTGCTTGTGTCATCAGCACATAGAAAACAGAATCGTGTGGTGTGTGTGGTGTGTGTGTGTGTGTGTGTGTGTGTGTGTGTGCATGTATGCATGTGTGAGCGCATGCGTGCTGCATGCGAGCCAGCGTATGTGCGTGTCTACAGCTGTGTGTATAAAGTAACTGAACTCATTGGGACATGGAATCATTATCAGCTATATGCATCCACAGACAGATAGGTACATGGACAGATATAGACAGATAGACAGACAGATAGATAGACAGACAGATAGATGGACATATAGATAGATAGATAGACAGAGAGAGAGAGAGAGAGAGAGAGAGAGAAAGATAATAGAGACGGATAAAAAAAGATAAGACTGACAGATGAGATAGACAGACATAGATAGATAGAAAGACAGATAGGCAGATAGACAGACATAGATAGACAGACAGATAGGCAGACAGACAGACATAGATGGATAGACAGACCAGACAGACAGACAGACAGGCATTTCCTTCAAGATGGTGAAGACATGGGCCAGCATCTGTTGTTAATTCTACCTTGCATGCTCTGCATCATTCCCTTTCTTCAAAGGGACAAAAACAAATAATGCACCCCCCCCCCCCCCCCCACACACACACACACCCCCCATCTCCATCTTCCCTGCTTTGATCCACTACCATGGCAGCAACAGGCCGAGCTGTGCCAGCGATGTGATTACAGTTGTTCGCCCCTTCAGCACTATCAATTATCTACCTTTGCTACTGCAGAGCGAAATCCCAGTCTGTACTGCTAATACACTATTGATCCATGCACCTGGTGAAACAATGGTCTGCCTCTTATAAGGCCTGTAGAACAGAGAGAGAGGAGAGAGAGAGAGAGAGAGAGAGAGTTTGAGGAGAAAGAGAGCGATTGAGAAAGAGAGAGAAAGAATGTGTGAGCGTGTGTGTGTGTGTATGTATGCTTGTGTGTGTGCGTGTGTGTGTGCATGTAGAGGAGAAAGAGAGCGATGAGAAAGAGAGAGAAAGAATAGTGTGGTGCGAGTGTGTGTGTGTATGTTGTGTGTGTGTGTGTGTGTGTGTGTGTGTGTGTGTTTGCTCATGCATGTATGCATGCATTTGTGTGTGTGGTCCACATGATGTGAAGAATATGATTTTTATACGAAGGTACCTATTTTACATTCATGACATGCATGTGCATGTGTGTGTGTGTGTGGTGTGTGTGTGGTGTGTGTGGTGTGTGTGTGTGTTGTGTGTGTGTGTGCGTGAAAGTTTGAATGTGAGTGTATTTCAATGCATATATGCATGCCCATATGCTCACCTGCATGTGTGTCTCCAAGTGTGTGAGTGTGTGTGATTGTGTTGTGTGTGTGTGTGTGTGTGTGTGTGTGTGTGTGTGTGTGTGAAAGTTTGAATGTGAGTGTATTTCAATGTATACATGCCTTGCCCATATGCTCACCTGCAGTGTGTTTTCCAAGTGTGTGTGTGTGTGTGGTGTGTGTGTGTGGTGTGTGTGTGTGTGTGTGTGTGTGTGTGTGTGTGTGTGTGAGTGCACATATGTGTGTGTGCATGCGCATGTGTACGTGCCTGCGTGTGTGTGTGCGCTTATATGTGTGCACATGTGGAGTGTGTATGAGTTTGTGGTGTGTATATGTCTGTAAGTGCCAGTGCAAGCAAGCTGTCAGCACGCATACGTGTGTGCATATGTATGTGTGTGTTGTGCATGTGTGTGTGTGTGTGTGAGTGTGTGTGCGCGCATGCATATTCATATGTGTCTATTTGTGTGTCTGTGTGCAGCTGTCTGTGCGGGCACACGTGCGCATGTACGTAAGTGTGTGTGTGTGTGCACGCAAATGTTTGTGTGCATGTATGACACAGAAAAGGGGAAACTGAGACAACAGCAACAATTCACTAAGTAAGTAACACAACAAATACTGAGAAACTAAAAGCACAACAAAAACAAACAAACAAAACAAAAAAAAAAAAAAAAAAAAAAAAGTCCAAGGAGCATCCTCAAGTTCACGGAGACTGTTGCTGGACGGATGAGGCAGCACCCTCTGGAGGGGTCTGCTCACACTGACTCCGTGGCAAATTTCTTCCGTCTTAATCCTGTACATATCTAACATAATTACCTTTATCAGCTCTACTGACACTTCTATGAAGTTGTTGGCAGCTGGGGGCTTAGAAGCCATGTGCTGTTTAAAAAAACAAAACAAAAAACACACACAAAAAACCATAATACCCAGGTAAAAGCACAACAAGAAAGGAAGGGTGAGGAGAAAAAGAGAGGTTAAACCCCCCCAAAAATTTTTTTTTTGTTTGTTTGTTTTTGAAAAGGTAAAGCGACAGTGCAAAAGAAACCGGGAAATAACTAGCGTGGAGTTGTTCAGACGGGCTGAGCCTACCACTTAACCAGGCTAACCCCCACCCACCCCCCTCCCACTCACCCACCCACTCCCCTTGGCATCCTCCACAGGAGGAGGAAAAAAAAAAACTGTGATCGTGCTGACACAGTGGTTTCGGCCTCTGTCATCAACACATCACACTGCAACACAAAGCTTGGCGTGTTAGGGGGGGGGGGGGGGAAAGAAAAACCAGGCGAGACAGAGTAAAGATGACATCAAAGATGAAAATCAAACTATACCAGGGAGCATGAATTGGGGGGGTGGGGAGGGGGGGGGGAGGGGGGGAGGGGGGGGGGGGAGGTTGCGTAAGAAAAAAAAAAAACAAGAAAAAAACCCACACACACCTGTATCAGAGAAGACTTGTTTTGTTCTGCTTCAGTGAGCACAGTTCACAGGCAACACAGAGCCAGTCACGATCCAAAAGTGACTTTCTCCAAGTCGGCTGTGAGGGCGGAGGTCATGTAAGGAAACACTCCTTCAGTTTACCCGTTACACAGCAACTATGCGTCCACATGACACAAAACAAACAAAACAAAAAAAAAAAACGATACTATATAGATGTATAGAACACAAGGTAAGTTGGTCTCCACTTTATCCGCTGTGTGCGACACCCTGTGTGTACTCACAAGCCAAGTTGGCATTAACCTCAACAAGCATCGCGGCAGGTTGCTTTCCCCGTCTCACTCTCTGCTTTTGTCTCTTTTTACGCACGCATGCACACACACACACACTACATGTTTCCCAAACCAAACTGCACAAGACAGCGACCATACAGATTGACATTAACCAAGCGCGTGCACACTCAACACCAAACCCTGCAAAGACAGACAGATGTATAATCAAGTTGGTAGCTCAGATGACTGAAGCTTTTCGACACAGACAACGCACACACATGCCAAAAACGCACAAACATGCACAGCGATAGACTGAGAGACAGACTGACATGAACCCTTTGTAGCTCTGGGTGACAGAAAACTGCACACACAGACACTGCCCTTACCAACCTTGTTACAAACTGTGTTGAAACACCCTCACAGGAGATGAGAGAGAGAAGGCTGTTTATTATGCACACACACACACAGACACATATGCCCTTGCACGGGTACGCATGCACACTCTCACCACACACAAACACATATACTGCCCAAACCAAACTTAAAAAGACAGTGACAGACTGGGGTGGACTGCTACTAGCCGTGTTGGTAGCCTCGTTTACCAGCTCTAGGTGACAAAAGCTGGCACAGACGCGGACTCCTTAACAACCACTGAACGACAGTGACTGACGTTTGTGACAATAACAGAGCTGGCAGTGGCCTAAGAGAAACAAGAAGGAAGACGCAATCTCACATACACACACACACGTGGCACACACACTCACACTCACACGCGCCACACACACACACACCACACACACACACACACACACACTCACATACACACTCATACACACACACACATACATACTCACACACTCACACACACACACACACGCATGCACACCACCCAAACAAACCCCAATCAAGCGGCAGAGACAACTGACATTGGAGGAGGTGGCAGCAGCCTCAGAAGTGGCGGGCTGGGCCTGCAGGACGTCAGTGCCCTCGATGAAGGCTATGTAGTCGCTGTAGAAGGCCAGCGGGCCCACCATGATGCCGTGGAAATAAAACATGTAGCTGTAGAAACTCAGCAGGCCTGGAAGCGTCTGAAACAGAGACGCACTGTGAAAGACACCTTCTGCCTTCACACACACACACACCACACACACACACCCCCCCCCCCCCCCCCCACCCCTTTATGGTAACTGGGAAAGCAGGACATCTTCTGAAAGGATGCCCAACTCATGCCAAGAGCTTTCAGCCCTTAACTCCTTACATTCTAAAGGGGCCATGCTGCTCTGCTGTTTTTTTGCCTTTTTCCTCCTGCTGCTGCGGATTTTTTGTACCTGCAGCTCAACGATTGTTGGGTCCCTCAAGTCTAAGTCTAAGTCACTTGTGATGGATGTCTTAACTATTTGGATACCAGACATTCGTCCACCTGCTAACAAACACAAAACATTTGTTCAACAAAAAAAAACACAGCGATAGAATACCAGTTCAATGTGCCACCAGGGGTATTCCGGTCAAAGAGGACTGCTAGAGACTAAGCCGTTGATCCACAGCGCTTGCCTTTGGACCGGCGTTGCCAGGAAACATGTGTTGCTGATAGACAGAGAGAAGGCACAGAGGAGTCTCGTCACATGTGCGTTACGTAGGACTGCCTCCCAAGGCAATTCCACAGAGTGGAGAGCCTGTGACTGCAACACAAGACATTTTCGTCTCGGATGAAAGCTCCTTGTCTGCTCAGGTCAAAGGGTTCTGGTGTTGATTGCTCGATATTGTACTTTGCAATCATGGATGATCGATTTGCGAGCTACAATGGGTTGAACTGATCTGACAGGTTCCCGGCAGCCAACCCTTCGAAGACACTTCTGATGTATTCAGAGAAGTTCAGCACACGCCAAAGATTTGGCCTGATCCCTTTCTTCATCTTTGATTTCAGGTGAAAATGCTACCTTTGATGGGTCAGTCCAGCGTGACTGGAAAAAATTCAAGCATCTGTCTTTACTGATTGTCGAACACGTTCTCTGCCAATCTCGTGAACAGACCTTCGAGGCACAGCGTGGCTCAGCCCCACACTGTACAAACGAGGACTGTGATGTAGGCCAACGCAGCGCTTGAAAGTCACGACATGGGAGGTCAAAAGAGAAAAACTGTGATGCACTTGTCAACATCAGCATAAAAACAGCAGGTTGCACAGCAATTCTTGTGACATTACTATGTGTACAGAGAGAGAGAGAGAGAGAGAGGAGAGACGAGAGACCAGAGAGAGAGAGAGACAGAGAGATAGAAAGCTCATGGAGGGATTACCAACAATTCTGATGGCAGCCGTCCCGCGGTAACTGTATACCCAGTTGGAATCTGCTCCTTATACCAGCTGGTCCATCATCAATTCAACCATGAATCATTCAGCACTTTGCTGGTATGGATAACAATTAGTACACACACTGCACACATTCTCTGAAAAAAAAAAAAAAAACCACACCCAAAGAAATGAGTGACAACGGCCAGGGTGTCTGGCACCGGACTGACCTGATGCACTGGTCTTTCTGGTCAGCGCTCAGCTGGCTGTTGTCCTTCTGACCGTCGGCCAGAGCAAAGGCCAGACTGGTCAGCTTTTAGCGTCTGGATCATCGAGGCCTGCACACATCCCGGCATGCCATTGTTTCACACACATGAGTCTGTCCATGTCACAGAACACTGTTTTTGAAATGCGTATCGTGTCTGTCCCACATCACAGCATATTGTGGCTTTAACGCCACTTTGGTTCACATACATCACAGCACGCTCACCTTCTACGCAGTGCGGTGTGTGCACACACATCAGAGCATGCTATCGTTTGACTTGATAGGTCCCTACATAACGCGGTACCGCTACCAACGCCACATGCCGATGTGCACGTGGTTACAGCACGTTATCACAACACACACTTGACCTACGCGCTTAACAACTTGTTATCACAAACCGTGCTGGGTTGTGCACACATCACAGTACAGCATGGAATGACACGCTGAATCTACACACACCATAAACGCAGTGCCGTTTCACATGCAACTTCAGTACACATTACAGCACAACCGGGAGTAACATGATGGATTTGCACTCATCATAGCCTGCCATCACATTACTCAAGAGTCTGAAAGCACTGTAACACAGTTGCTGCAGTACACACCGGATCTTCATGCCTATAGCACGCTATTGCACTGCACATAGGATCTTGGCACACATCACAACAGACTAGTGCATTACACACTAGGTCTACCACCATCACAGAACGTGCATTACCCACTGGACCTGTGCATACCCTCAAAAGGCTATTGCATTAGAACACTCACTCTAAAACACTTAAGGCAACTTATTTGTATTACACCTGGGATTACACACATCACACAACACTCACTGCATATATACACTGGGACTACACACATCCCCACGAACACATTGGCACTATACACTGGGGATACACACATCACACAACATACACAATACTGCATTAGACACTGGGACTACACACAACACACACTACTGCATTATACACTGGGGACTAAACACACAACCCTACTGCATACACACGGGCTACTACACATCCCCAACACTACTGCACTATACACTGGGACCCCCCCCCCGCAGACACACTCACAAACACCAACACTACTGCATTATACATGGGACTATACCCAAATACAGAGTACATGCATCATACATGGATCACACACACAACATACTGCAGTATAGCACTTGTGACTATACACCAACATACTGCCACATTATTATATGGGACGAACACACATCACCCAACTGTACTGACTTATAACACTGGATTACACCATCACAATACTTGCATGATACCCCTGGGACTACAACAACCCTAGTGCATATACACTGGGCTACACCACCGCAACAACCTATTTGATTATACACTGGGGTATACCACAACCTCAAAACATACGGAGTATACAGCTTGGGACTACACATCACCTCAAACACTACTGAGTATTAACTGGGCTAAACACACCTCACAACACATGGCATTATACACTGGGACTACCCACACCTCACAAACTATGGCATATAACACTGGGACTACAAAACCTCACAACAACTATCTGATGTACACATGGGCCTACTAACACACAACACTATTGCTTATAGTTTCTACACTGGGACTACACACATACACAACACTATTGCATTACACACTGGATACACACAACACTGCGCAGTATACAATGGGACTACACACAATCACACAACACTATTGGATTTTAGTTTAACATGGGATACGCACACTCTACACAACACGAGGGATACACACTGGGACTAACAGTCCAAACAGTGCTGCATATACATGGGATAAGGTCTATGGCACAGACAAACATGGATACACCGGCTGGGACATGTAAACCTATTATTGGTCTTTACCCATTGGGTGTCTGAACACGTCCAGAATAGCGATTACGTGTACGCTGGGTCGGACGATACACACATACTGCAGTCCCTCCTGATATGCCTGCCACTGCGAGCCCCCGCAATGCGTTCACACGCACTCTTCCGCTTTTTTGCTTTACAACCACGCCGGCGCCCCAGCCATGGGACCAAGATCGGTCCACTGGTGACGTCCCCCCTGCTGGTTGTTGCCCACACGCGTGGGTTGCAACAAACGTGCGGTGATAATTTTCTTCTTCGTCTGGCTTGGCAGCGTGGCATGGGCCAATCCTTCACAAACATCCCACCCCCCCAACCCCCCACCACCCCAAGCTCTCACGCTGGCCTAAGCGGCCGCGGGTTGCCCCCTCCGCCCTTTCTTGCTGCTTCTGTCATCTGTACTCTCCCTTCCACAACACACGCTGGTCGCCCCTCGCCAAAACACCTATCACACCCCCCTCCTCCCCCCCGGTCGTACCCCCGCCCCACCTGCCCCCCTACCTACCAGCCTCGCGTCCTGTGGGCTGGCTATCCGGTCGCCCGGGGCGTGTCCCTGGCTCCTTTCTCACCCCCCAAAATTTGCACACCCCCCCCCCGCCCCCAGCCACCCGTCGTAGTTTTGGGTGTTCCAACCAGGCTTCCCCGCCCCCGCCCCCCCCGGCGCCCCGGTAAGATTTTCGTCCTTCCCTAGCCCTCTTCTCCCTCTGTGTTGTCTCGGCACCCCCGCTCGCTGCCCCCCCCCCCCCCTGGCCCCCTCCGCTCCCTTTCCGTCGGCCCCATGCGTCGATTCGCTTTCATTTCGGGGGTGTTCGGCTGCCGTGCGTTCTCCCACCCCTTCCACTCGGCTGGACTCCGTTTGCCTCCCCCACCCCCCCACAGTGGTCAGTCCTTCCTAGCAGTTCACCCTCAGGGCCCCCCCCCCCCCCCGCCCCCCCCCCCCCCCAACTGTGTGGGCCGCGCCTTGTGCGACACCCCACTCCCCGCCCCGACTGACCAGCTCTCCAGCGCTGTGCCCACCATCCCTTGCTTGCTTGCCCCACACACCCCATGCCCTCCTGGTTCTTCGTGTGGGGGCCCCTTTGCGTTGCTTCGTCTTTGTCTCTGGCCCCTCTTTGCCCTTTCCCCCCCCCGGGTCGCCGCGGGTCTGCCGCTTCGGCCCTTGTCGCCCCATTTGATTCCCCCACCTCCTGTGCTTTCTGGTCAAGTCCATTTCCGCAATTATTCTCCCCATAGCTGGTGCTTGGTCCATTTGTAACAAAAGACCCCAGGCCCCAAAAAAACACCAACTTCGGTTGCCCCCGAAGACTTCTCCGGCCGGGTTTTGTACCCTCGCCTCACATATTACAATAACTGTGTCCCTATCCCCTCTTTCGCTTCCGACCCACAGGACCCACACAAGGTTCTCCCTTCCTCGTCCTGTGGGGTTCCGACTCCCACCTACTCAGTTTATGACCTTCCCCCTGGGTCTCTCGGCCTCACACGTCCCCCCTTTCGTGCCCCAGACGTTCCCCAACTTCCGTAGGCCTGTTCTCCCCACTCACACGTTACCCCTACCCCAAACAACCCACTTCTTTTCCGTCCCTTGACCCGCCCGCTCCCTCCCCTTCTTTTGGTCTAGCAACCCTCCCCTTTCCCACCTCTCACCAGCCAAACAACAAATAACAAAGAACACCAAAAGCCTACACCGCAGGGGTCGGTCCCACATCTCCACTTGCATCCTGCGATGGCATCACTGTGTTATACCCCCCCTCTATTTGTTTCGCCCTATGTGTACACCCCCACTCGCCACATCTTTGGGTTCAAGAGGGACACGTGACCACCCCCCCAACACTTGTTTCCACACGCCGGATGACGCCTCCTACCCGAACCCCGCCCTTGCCACTGGGCAATCCAATCAACATCTCCCCCCCTCCCACAAAAATACCACTACTCGCCAAAGACCCGCAAGACCCCACACAAGGAGTGCCCCACACCCTTCCCCGACTAGTTACACACAACCACCTTGTGCATCCTAACCCCCGAATACCGCGACATCTCATTCCACTGTGCACCGCATACGTTGGCACGATCCCCCTCCACCCCCCTAACTTTTCACGCCCGGGGTGTCCCCTACTACGATAGCTGTGCAATATTGCGACCCCCCCCTTACACACGCGACCCACCTGTTGTGTCGTGCCGCGCACCGACCCCACCTCCGGTTGTCGCCCAGTTTTGTGTTGTCACAATCAGGTCGCCGTTTAGCGGCTGACCCGCACGGACCACTCACACCGCGTGGGTTCTGCTCGGCTGGAGGCCCGCACACTCACACGAAAGCACATGCGCACCAAACGCCAAACGCCTTTGCGACCCAACCCTTTCCCACCCCCCCACAATACCACGCGCCAGTTAAGGCCGGGCGCCCGCCGCCATATTCTGTGTCCCCGGCATTCTCTAAGAACAAAAAAAAACATCATTAGGCGCAGAATTACCAAAGAACAGACGTTGAAATGAAACCCGAAAAACCACCCACCATTCTCCAACGTCCTTCTGGGCACGGCCACCCTTAGATTCTGTTTTCACTCTTTGCCCACACGCCAGCCCGTCGCCTGTTAGGACGGAACCAACACGATGCGCGCAGCTGCCGTTCTTTGAGTTTCGGTGTCACGGGCGGACGCGGTTTTTTCGGTCTGTTTGTTCCTACTCGGCTTCGCGGGTCTCGGGGATGCAGGTTTCTGCTTTTTTCGTGTTCTCGGGTTTTTTCGGAGTGTGCTCAGGTGCTTCCCCATGACCCACCTCCCATGTTTGGTTTTTCACCTCCCTTCCGTGCCCCCAGACATCGGGTCCCCAGTGCTCCACGCGGAGCCAGCGCCGGACCCGGTCTCCGCAACCTCCATCGGTATTGTCACCCGTCCCGCCAACACAGCGTTATGGGTCTCCCCCCGCCCGGGGCCGCTGGTGTCTGTTCTCTCACCTCCGCGTTAAAAAAACAACCAGGTATTACGCTGCATCCGCCCAACGTGGGTGCTGTTGCACCTTCCATCTCCGGATCTCCCTGTTGCCTACACTCTCCGCGCTCTACCCGTCCACGCTGTGGTATTTCTCTTCCGGATTACCCCACCAATTTCGCACGTATTGAGTCTACTTTCCCCCGGCCCGTATAATTTAAGTACCATCGAACTTGCACAAGTCCATTGGAATGTCAACTCCCACGACGCTCACAAGCGGGTGCCACCGACACTCCTGATACATGATATCTTCCGTACCACCTATTCGTCTTCCCCCCGACACCCATGGTCCCCTCTATCCTTAATAGTAATGATACCTACACTATCTCTAACGTGGGTCCAGTAACCCTTAATAAAACCCCGCCCCTTTCTCACTCGCTGCAAAACATCCACTACCTGACTATCGCATTAAACGAACCTCAGAGCATCTCCCATCACTATCCTGAATAAAAAAAAAAGAGAAAACACAAAAAAAAAAAGAACGAGAGGACAAAAAACAAAAAGACACAAAAAAAAAAAAAAAAAAACAACATTGAGGAAATTTCGCAGAACACAGAATATACAACCCAGAGACAAAAAATTTCTCAGCCAGCACGGGAAAAATGCACAACACGATGTAATGTGTTCAAAAAGCAATTCCCATGCAACATATACTCCACACACATACAACCCACTTAAGATTGCACACACACACACACACACACACAGCCACAACACACACACACAGCACACACGCAAACACTCCACACACACACCACCTATATACATACTAACACCGGAGACACATACAACACAACCAAAAGCACTTACGACACACACACACACACACAACACACACACACACACATCAATTAAACACAGTTAATCTCCTCATTACAAACCAACGTCGACCACCAAGCCAAACATTTTTCAGTTTCAGAGATGACTTCCTCATATACACTAAAAATTACCAGTGATATCCAGAGTGTTATCCGCCATAGTCGTAGAACTGCCGAAGGCAAGGATTGCGCCGCATATAGCCATGTAGGCCATGCAGTAGATGAAGACCGCCCTCTGGGACCAGCCTGGGGTGGCGCGTACTCATCAACAGGTAACTGACCAAGGACTGACCCACCCAGACACCAACACCTGACTGCCCCTGACCAACAACGTCCAGTGCACACACTGTTCACGGGTGGGGACATACACGAACCAGATAGAGACGATCGAGAGACAAGAGCCGAGAGAAGAGAGAGAGAGACAGACACGACAGACAGACAGACAGATCCGACAGACGACAGAGACAAAGAGATTGCTGAGAGAGTGGGGGTGGGAGGGAGTACAAAGACAGGGGGGTAGAGACATAAAGGGGTGGGGGGGGCTGACTGATAGAGACTAGAGAAGAGAAGTCGAGACGATTGCACGTCACGCCCACAGTCAAGACAGACAGACAGCAGACAGCAGACAGACGGATATAGCAAGGTAAGAAGAGCACAGACGACAGTACAGAAACAGAGCAGAGACAGAGAATGAGAGCGAGGAGATGAGAGGGGGGGGGAGAAAGCCGCAAAGTGAAAGACACAGCGAGACAGGGAGAGAAGAGGGAGGCAGACAAAAGAACACACATCATTCACATAAAAACACACACACAACCACACACACACAACACACAAAGATAAACGGAAGGATAAACAGATATAGAGACAAAAACCACTGACAATCGCGGGTAAAGGACCACGGTTATGGGTGTGTGTGTGTGCGGTGGAGAGAGTGTGGATGTGTGAACTGTTGAACGATGCGTGCGCAGAGTCGTGTGCGTGAGTGAACGTGTGTGAGGATGTGTGTGTGTGTGTGTGGATGTGGTGATGTGGGTGGTGACCGGTCGGTGGGTGTCCGTGTGTGTGTGTGTGTGTGTGTGTGTGTGGACTAAACAATGTCTGTGTGTGTGTGCTGGTTTGGTTTTATGTGAAGGGCAATGCCATGGGTAATGAGCATAGGAAAGAGAGAAGGGGGAAGTGAGAGATCGAAATGAAATAAAGGTCCAGAGATAGAAAGAATATGTGTGTGTGTGTGAAGTGTGTATGTGTGAGATGAATGAGGGTGTGAGATGTGTGATGCTGTCATGAGAGCAGGCAATGAAGTCGTGTGTGGGTGTGTCGTCTGTCGGTCGGTATGTCTGTTGTCTGTCTGTCTCTGTGTCTATGTCGGGTGTCTCTGTGAGTGTGGAAAGCCTGTGTGTGTGGTGTGATGTGAATGTGTGTTGTGTGCTGTGTGTGTGTGTGTCAGATACAGTGTGCTGGTGTGTGTAGTGAGTGTGGTGATTGTGATGTGTGTGTGCTGCTCGTGTGTGGCGCCAATTGTTGTGTGTGTTGTGTGTGTGCCGTTGTGTGGTGGGGTGGGAATGGATGTGTGGGTGTGTGTGTGTGTGTGGGTGTGTGAGTGTGGTGATGTGTGTGTGCCGTGGCGCGGGTGAGTTGATGTCGTGGCGCTGTGCGTGTGTGTGTATGTGCCGGGTGTGTGTGTGTATGGTGTGTGTAAGCATGTATCTTACCCGCGTCTTGATCCGTAAATCAATTTTTTTTCAACGCCAGTTCACGATGCTTGACAAAACAACACAACACGCAAGGCACAATGTCGCATTTCGGTGCGGCATTCCCATCCAGCCCTATCCCTGTCCATTCTGTTGTCAGTAAAACGACAGTCTGACATTGTCATGCAGTGATGTCAGATGCATAGGGTTTCAGCAGTGGGAAAACCGTGGATCGCAAATAATACTTTAGGAGAACTTCCTTGCATCTTACACCAACGGACCGTACACAAGGTCTATAATTAGGAACTGAAAATTTCAGTAAAAAAAAAAAAAAAAAACAACATTCAAGAAAGCAGATTGCAACAGGCCTACACAAATCAAAGATCCATCATAGACAAGCCGTCCCCCACCATTTTCCATGTGACAAGCACCATCACAATTCTACAGTTTTTGGAACGCACTGTCGGAAAGGCGTCATTTTCCATTTCAAACTGAAGTAACGCCTCGTTGCTACAAAGTACATACTTACACCACAACCACTTCCCTTTGCTGAACTATCCATGAAGTGATCTCTTCACAGGCCAGCTGATTCAAGCATGCTCTATGTATTTACTCGTGTGCCCCACCCCCCCCCCCCCCTCCCCGTCGTCCAACACTTAATGTTACAAACTCACAAGACTGGCTTTCAAAACGCAAGGATTTGGAATCCCATCAAGTGATCTGCAAGTGTTTCTACTACAAGCCTCACTCCTGCAGTGCCCAGTCCCCATATGGATAAGTCCAGGTAAGGCTGCACATGACAGCGCATCCTTCACCTCCCTAACTTGATGCACTAGAAGAACCAACATCACCAAGAAGGCAAAAGCCATGGCAACTTTATGATGCCCATGTTTTTGAGAATGTTAGAAAGGAATTTTGTTTTCCATATTGAAGCGAATGGCACCGCGATTATGAAGCAAACAGCCAAGTTTGCGTTCACACGGCAGAGAAGTTCAGCCTGAGAACGGAGGCGTTAGTTCGAACACATTTACACTGAAAAGCGACGGCGTACTCCAGCATGACAGTGTGTCTAGTGATCTGATTTTCCTGTATCCATCTGCTACGGTTTTTTTCGATATTGGAGGCGTAGTGGAATGGAAAGTGGTCTGCCGCGGGGGGTGGAGGCCGGAATGGGGTGTTGGCGAGAGTATGTGGTAAGGTGGAATATCTAAAGTTCAGATCAGATCAGGTTCTAATAGTGGAAGGGTTTCAACAAAAAGGATCATTCATACCACAGGACAGCTACATCATCAGTATCCACAACCAAAAGCCGTATCTACACAAATAATCAAACTATCACACGTTCTTTAGAACGCTCTGACATCTAGCGTAAGCTTACTATAAAGTTGGCACTGTTGCCAACAACAAAAGGATTTATTGTTGGGGGGGTGTCACAAAATGCAAAACCTCCCATGCTGAGGTTGATCTATGTTGAAGGCATCCCCCCCCCTGATCCTTGCCAGTTCGATCTAGTATTCATGGCACCATGAACAAGTCAGCTAGCGGGGGGTTCAATCCAGTGAGACTGTCTAAAGGGGAGCTTTACACCAAAGCATTCCCCAGGAGGTTCATTCAAGTCTGTGGACTATGTATGTGTGTACATGTCTGGTACACGTCGTGTACCTCTGTTTGGCTGTACTATGTCGTTGCACTCTGTCTGTGTACAAGTATTCAAAGCTGGAGGGGAAACTTATCGGAGTACCTGTGCCCGCCACTAACATTCCGGGCGAAAACGATTCTGGTTCAAATGACACCTACGAAATCGGGTCTTTACGTCTCGTGTAACTTGGCCATCAACAACAACTTCCCCTGATTTGCTCCTTAAACAGTCAGAGGCTTTCTCAAATGTTCCAGGAGTACAATCGTTTGCGCAAACGGTCATTTGACGGAAGGTAATTCAAGGCGCTGCCAAGAGAGTCCGCTGCTTAGCGGTGTTTACTTCAGCAACAAGATGGGTCAGTGGCAAGTCAGGTCAATGATCAAAGAGGGCAAGGTCGGTAGCAGCACTCGAAGGAGAAGAGGTAAACAGGAGACTTCCCAGTGTGAATTTAACCTACATCACGATACGTTTTCTTGCCAGCTAGTCGACTTCCTGAAACCCTTGCACACAAAGCCGGACAAATATGAAAAAGGTGTTAATGTTGTTACTCTAGTGCGAGTCTGCAGTTTGGGGACCATTCTGATCGTCCCATATGTCTGGGCGACGGGCTTGGGAAAGCCACTAAGAGACAGCACACCTTGCTACTTGATGCTGGATCAACCACAGCAGAAGAAGAAGGCAAGGGAGGCCCAGCCACAAGAGGCCACAGCAAAGCCGCCCTCGCGGCCCACCCAGGCCAGCGGAAGACAAAACCCCACGCGGGGAAAAAAACG
>JADBJO010000758.1:527009-569365 GCA_016801955.1 Conus betulinus | reverse complement strand
ATAGAGAGAGGACGATACATAAAGAGAATGAGCGCGAGAAAAACAAATAGAGAGAAAGATAAACCTACAGAAAGATAAACAGACACAAATAAAATCATAGACAGAAAGACAATGGGGCAACTGATACGTAAAACCATGAGAGAGAGAGGGGTGGGTGGGGGTAGAGTTGGGGCAGAGACCGAACATGTCTTCGACGTCGGTTTTTTTTTTTCACGGGAAATGCTGTCTCAGAGCGACAACTTTTTTACGGCAGCAAGCAATTTTTTTACGTGAAATGCTGTCGCTGCGCTGCGACAACGATTTTATTTTTAGGCAACGACACGATTTTATGAACATTTCACGTGAAATCCTGTCGCGCTACCAATTTTTTTATGAAATTAAGTCGCTCAGCGATAAATTTTTTCATGAACCAGCTGCAGTATTTCCCGGGAAAAACTGTCGCTAACGACACTATATTTTATGAGCGACAGTATTATATACGACACCAGCCAGTGTGTCTGGTCTCTCGTTTCCTTTAACCCCAACATGTCCAGGGCAGTACATCCATATGAGTCTCTCCAATGGAAGGCTGCGCACTAGTTCATTCCAAGCAGGGCTTCCCATTCCACTTTTTTCACTTTCTGAAGTAGGTTCATGGTGTCAGTATCATGGCTTGTTGAGCTTGAAACTGCTTTGTGGAAAAAGCCATTGGAGTTCTTGTGTTACTGCTGCTCTACCATCATAGTTAGACTTGAAGTTGTTAAACTGTGTGCACCATTGTCTATCTGGATATAGTTTACCATTTTGCTTTCACTCACTTTTGTATCCCCAGCCCGACTTTACCTTTGGTGACGGAACAGTCATTGTATATTACAATATCATCTTTTTCTGCAAAGGTCTTCTATCTGCATCTGAATTTCTGCGTGGTTGGTTTCGCCTTCTGGCCATTCTCGACAATGCCTTCCAAGTTTTTGGAGTGATGGCAGTTTGGTAGAGGTGTTTCAAATGGTCTGGACAATTCTGCCATTCCTTGGTTACTTCTTTGAGTTCAGAAAAGAAAAGACAGAGAGAGGATGTGGAGACACAAGTTGAAGACCAACTACCCTTTTGGTCTCAATGTGTGGGATTAGTTGGTTCAGCGAAGGGCAGAGTTCCCAGGGCAGATTGTTCACGTGAAACCAACTAATCCCACACATTGAGACTTCACCCAGCATGCATCACTATTTACAGTAATGTACAGTAATGAAGGGGGGTGGGGGATTAATGGACGTAAAAAAAAACACATTACGTCAACTAGTTTTGACGCCGACTTCTATGGTCAGCTGAGGAAGGTTTGCTAAAACTGAAAGCGCTTCTATAAAATGCTTTGGGTGTGTTTGTTGTTTTTTTATTTGAATTACTTTGAGTTCCTCTAATTGGCACACAAGCTGTACACTGTCTTCTGCCTGCCCTATCCATGATTTCCACGTCCTACTAGCCGAGTGACCTTTGTTTTTTAGACCGCCGCATGAAGTGGGCTTTTGGGATTTTCAAGTGCCCTGAAATATGCCTTCACATGTTCTAGCTTGTGTTTTGTCTGCATTGAAGGAAGGTCGAGCAGGGTAACTCATAGTTTCAACTGGTGTGTCCTTCATGGTTCCCAGGATCAAAGTCATTGCTTCATTTTGAATTCTTTCTAATTCGAGAAGCTTGTTGCTGGACAGTGTTGTAAGCCCTAATCCATAATCAATCACACTGAGTACAAGTGCGTGACCCAGTCGGTAGAGATGGCGCTGTTCAATGCCTTTAGCTGCCCTTGCTTTCTTGGCAAATAGGCCTTTTCATGCATTTAAGAACAATATTCTCTGTATGCTAAAGTTTAGCATTCTGTCAAAGCCTACACCCAAATAGCGTAGGTTGTTAGTTGATTCAATTGATATTCCATTGAAGGAAACTGGTGAGGATACTTGTCCTGATGTCTTGTTATTGAGAGTACAGGCTAATGCCTGGGCTTTTGTAGGGTTGATGGACGATCTAGTTTCTTGACACCACTGAGCAATGTTGTTCAAACTGTTGCTAACTGCTTTCGTTCTTTCTTGGACATTGTGTGTGATGTTTTGTAGATCAGGCCGTCATCTGCTACTGTCATCACTCGAGCAATTCCGTTTTTGTTGAGGTCATCAAGGCCTTTAGTAGTGTAAACATTGTACAAAACAGGGGAAAGAGGACGAGAACCTAGAGGTAATTTCCATAGAAAGTTTATGAGGCTCAGACGTCCAGTCTCCAAATCGTAGGATGGCGGTTTGCTCGTGAAGTGCTGCTGCTATCCATCGTGCAAGTGACTTGCTGACTCCATAGTCAAGGAGTAATTCCATGAAAAACGAAAACTGGACTTTGTTGTATGCGTCTTCCAGATCTACTGCAACAGCCAGTGTTCATTCCTTTCTTTGGAATCCTCCATATACTTCATAGGCAAAAGCGGCTGCATTTTTCCCATGTACATTTACCTGTTCTATATAGCCTCCTTGAGATTTGATGGGAGGATTTGTCGACTTTCAAAGATGTCTTGCCAGTTTTCTCGCTATGATTCGTTCCATGAGCTTTCCTGCTATACCTTGCATAGTAGCCATTTAGCCGATGATTATCTTTTCCTGGTTTTAGTAAAGTTTTCAGGTAGCTGTGTGTCCAGTCTTCTGGGACATAGCCTTTATCAAAACTCTCCTGGTAGTGACTGAAAATTTGGGCTTTCTCCTCTTCTGAGAGCTGTTTGATATCTGCACACCGTACTTTGTCTGGGCCTGGAGCACTATCCTAAGTGCATCTAGCTACTGCGTCATTCAGTTCAGATGCCGTAATTTTATCATCAATGTCAGTCTGAGCTAGGTGTTGGTTTAAACTTGGTCAAGTATTTGTTCTTTTCCTCCAAATTTCTTTGATCACTCTGTTCTGTTAAACGTTTAAGTAGAGCCATCCTTTCCTTTCTCCAAATTTGTATTAAGTTTTTGTGATCCCATCAGTGCGTCTAAGATATCTGGAGTTGCGTTTATTTTGTGTTTTCCTGCCCATGCGACTATAAAAGTGCCAGAACTGAGTCAGTGTTGTTATTAAGTGACGCACAAAATTGTTGCCACTTGGTTTCTTTTGCTTCTTCATCTACTCTTTCGAATTGTTCCGAGGTTTTTTTCACTCATGTCTGTTTTAATAAAAAAAGCTAGCTAATCCCTGGCAAGGTCTCCTCTTCCTTTCCTCTCGCTTTTTTTTTTTTTCCTTATAGCCCCACCCTTGCGTTTCTTTCCCTTTCTCCGCCTTTTCTTCTTTTTTTTTTTTTTTCTCTTTCCTTCCTCTTTTCTTTCCTCCTCTTTTTCCTTCTTCCCTTCTTTCCCTCTTTTTCTCTTTCCCTTTCTATATCCCCCCTCTTTCTCCTTCCCCCCCCCATCCATTTTTTCTTCCATCTTTCTTTCCATTTCTTTCCCCCCCCTCTCCTCTTTCCCCTTCCTCCTTCCCCCCTCCCCACTCCTCCTTTGGTTCCTTCCCCACCCCCAAATTTCCACCTTTTCACTTCTTCTCTCTTATCTTTTTCTTCCACATTCTTTTTGCTTCTCCTTATCCCTCCACCATTTCCTTTCCTTTCCCCCTTTTCTTTCTTCCCTTCCCCTTCCACGTCCCACACCTCCCACCTCTTTCCCACAATTCCCTCCCCCACCTCTTTTTGTTCCCTTCCCCATTCCATCTGTGTGTTCCCGAACCAGCCCCCACTCCACTCCCACCCCAAATTTCTTCTTTTTTCTGTTTTTCTTTCTTTTCTTTCTTCTTCTGTGTCCACTTTCCACTTTAGATTCACCCCGTTTTCCCCATTTCCCCACCCTCCAACCCACTTCCCAAGACAGCTTGGTCACATCCCCTTCCCCCTTCCCTCCTCTTCCAAGGGTGGGGTGGGGGGGTCCCACCCTTTTTTCCCCACCCACCCTTGCTTCCTCCCATTTTTCTTCCATCTTTCCACCTTTTCCCTCCTTCCGCCTTCCATTCCCACCCTTTTCCCACTTCCCATTCCCCCTCCCCCATCCCCATTCCCCCACCCCTCCATTCCCCTCCCACCACCACCATTCCCCCCTCTTCCTCCCCACCCTCAATCCACCATTCCAGTCAAGGGACCAAGTTCCCTGGAGTGATGCCATGCTTTTTTCGCTTTCCAGCATCCTCCAAATTCCACCCATCCAGCCAACCCAGCTGTTTCCTCTCCTTTTTCTCCTTCGCCAATCCCTCTGTTATCCCCTTCCTTTCCAGAACGCTATTTCTTCCTTTCCTTACTCCCCTCCAATTTTCTCCAGGGGTTTTTTCCCATCCACTCCATTCCTTATTTACCAGTAGTCCTCTAAAGGGGATGAACGATTTGTTTGGTTTTACCATTGCTTTCTTTTGATCTTCTGCTCCTTAACTTTCCTAATGTATATCCCGTGCATTGTTAAGTTTTGGAAAAGGTTCATGTTTTTTTGTTTGGCGTGTGGGTAGACTTTTGGTATTTCTGTAAACTGAAGCACAACAGAGAAAATGGTCACTTATATAGGTGGTGAATGCTTCTGCACCCATTCCTAGCTGTGCATGTTGGTCCAATGACTGCAAAAGCCAAGCCATTGTTAGTGTCATGACCGTGTGCCTCCCTGTATCAGCGCACTAAGACGGGGGTACTTGTTCCGGAGGCACAACCTCACTCCACCATCCCAAGTCCGGGGGGGGGGGGGGGGGGGGGGGGGGGGGGGGGGGGGGGGGGGAAGGGGGGGGGGGGGGGGGGGGGGTGGGGACATTGTGGGGGGGGGGGGGGGGGGGGGGGGGGGGGGGGGGGGGGGGGGGGGGGGGGGGGGGAGTGGGCTACCACCCTGGCCCGATTGGCCGGCCAATCCCTAATCTATATGGGGGGGGGAATCATGATTTTCAAGAACACTCGCCCTCCACACAAAGAAGAGTGTACTGTCCATTCCCCCCACCAATGGCATTCATCCTATCACAGTTCCTTGGATGATTGGTTACCATGTTGATCCCAAACAATTTTGAGCCGTGCATTAAGTTCCAATCCGTTTTTGATATGTGGGTACCTGGTCGTATGCGTGCGTTGATGACTACAAGGCTTTTCCTGATTACCATCCGGTCCGGGTCTTTTCTAGCCTCACATCCATTAAGTCCAAGTGGTGCTGCTACACAATTTTTCCAGTCTGTCCTGGACAGTTTGTTTCTCAAGTTTTTTTTTATTGTCATAGCTAGTCCTCTCCATCATGCTTTTTTGAAAGATTAAGAAGTCATCCAGTTGTATGGTCTGTGGCGGAACTTCTAGTTTCTTGTAGACACATAACATCAAAGTCATAATTATGCTAGTTTTTCAATTGTTTGAGATTTTTTTCTGGCACTGCAGCAATTTCAAGTACAAATCCCGAATATTTCTTGGATAGTCCTTTCAGCTTTGTTACATTCCTACATACCTTTCCTCTTCTCTTCTTTTCCCCCCCCCCCCCCCCCCCCCCCCCCCTCTTTTTGCTACAACTTTTGCTACACCGATTAATGGTTTTGACGGGATCCAGTTTTTAAGTCCGAAAGCGTGCACCCGAAGATCCCAATGTGCAAGCGAGACAATGTATTCTGAGAACCCATAAGATGGTATTCTTAGTGTTGAGAAGTCACCAGTTGGTCGCTCTGACAGAGCCCTCTTATCAGGGAAGCGCAATGGATGTCCATACATGTAGGGAACAAGTGCACATAGGAAGTCTGTCAGCCTGGTGTCGCCCTAGGGGCGGACTGCATACGTTTTGAGACTGTTTAACCCAACAGTCATTCATCCCATCAGTACTGTATATGAAGAGCCTTGGGATTGGTCGACTCCAAGATTTCAACAAAAAAAAAAAAAAAAAAAAAAAAAAGGTGACAGGTGACACCACAGGCTGGACAGCTGGGAAACATAATCGTGAAAAGTGTGCATCATTAAGTTGTTATCAGCCTTTGCATCTCTTTTCTGGTTTTTTTTTAACCCCAACCGGTCTCTACACAGGCTGGCTGGCTACTACAGACTCTCATTCAACTTGTGATGAACAAGTCGTATGTAGTTATCATTTCCTGGGCAAGCCTTAGGCAAAGAACAACTGTCGTTTTCATCATGTTTTCTCATATTAAGAACGATTCATTGAAGTATTGGCTGAATAAATTTTCCTAAAGCTCCAAATATTATTTCTTTTAATTGAAAATTACCAGAGTTTATCGTCTTGTGTATGCCTTTTTAAACTTAACTTTCTCCCGAGCTCATATATATCAAAGTTTGACAACATTGGGTAGAACCATGTGTTTTGAAGTGCTTTGTCATCCTGCAGTTGTTGCCCCTTTTTTTTTTTTATTTCCCTTTTTTTTTTCGAGCTTAGAGATGATGTTTTAAACTATGATTATGTGAGACAACCCGGCCAAATAAAGACAAAGGAGCTTTCCGATTTGTTGTGTAAAGCTGTCGTTAGACAAGCAGGCAAATAAAGACAAAGAAACTTTGTAATGATGTTTGTCTAAGCTATGTGGCGAAAAACCGGTAGGCTAAATAAAGACAACGAACATGCCAAAAATTCAAATTACATACCTGTATCACATTTCCTTGTGTGATTTTCTTCAAAACCAGTATACACAGGCTAGCTGATTACTACAGATTCTAATTCAACTTGTGATCAATAAGTCGAATGTGGCTGTCATTCCCTGTAGCAAGCAAGCTCTAGGCAGAAAGGCAGCACTAATTCTCATCATATTTTCATGTTAAAGAATGATTCATTGAAATATTGTTATTTGTATTTGTATTGTTATTTGTATTTGTTACATGTCACATATATTTTATTTGTTACATGTCACATATATTTTTTCAAATCAATTTTTTTAACCAATACATAACAATGTGCATATGGCCATGCATTGCAATGATATAAATATTCATCAAGGAAATCACTTTTTTTTTTGTTCTCATAGATGCATAGATATTGAGACAGGCAATATAGTAAAGAGAGCAATACATATAGTTGTAGACCCATATACCACCCCTCCAAACTAAGCCATGTAACGTTTTTTAAAGAACGCACCGTCGTTCTGATTTTTGTTTTTCAAAATGCCGAAGACAACACACACATATACGTACATACACAGGCACAAACACACATGCCCAAGTGCGCCCACGCCCCCCCCCCCCCCCCCCCCCCCCCACCCCCCACCTGTTCAACCAGATGTGCACTATAGCACACAATGACCACAAAACGATGTACATCAATATGTAAGTTCACATGCGACAATGCCCGCCCGTAGAACAACCACCACCGCACACCCAGGGGAAGGTAAAATGAAAGGAAAAAAGGTGTCGCTGACTGATATGGCATAAACCATCATTTATATAAGACAAATAGTCTCCAGTACATTTTGATATATCTTTCTTAATAATTATGTTGTTCATCAAACTGTTTCAGATATTGTGTGCAGGTGTTGATGGTGGCTGTATGTTCATTAGTGTTAAGTATGGGATCCATTTTGTCTCGAACTCACTCTTGCGCATTTTTTAAAACTGTGAATATATTTTTTTCTGTTCGGTAATTATCCTGTAGTTTTCTGATAAATGAATGGATTTCAGGTTTGATTTCATGAATTCTGCATTTATAAATGAAAATTTTTGCCCATGATAGTATTAAATCAAGTATCATATATCTGCTTTTTTGCTTTGTCATCAAACCAAAGAAAACTACGTCCAACGTTAAGGACAGTCCTGCACAGTTTTCATATTTCTTTTTAATGTTTTTCCCAATTCTGTCGAGAAATTTCGCAAAAATCTACAACACCACAAATAGTGTTGAATTGAGTCTTTTTCATCGTCACAATGAATGCTTTTTGTCAATGTCATCTATGCCCATGTTTTTAAGTGTGCAATTTGTAGCTGATATTTGTGCCTGAAACATTTTTTATGTAATTTCTTGCATTTTTACTTATTTTCCTACAGACTACTCCCAGTTTACTGGTGTGTTAATGTTCTGTTCCCATTTAGTGCACGATTTGATATGACATATTACAACTTTTTCCAGTATTACATTTTAATACTCTTGATCCTTTTTTTCACACTACAAAGTGTTTGCATTGCTTCAGTAAATGGGTTATAGCTATTATCCTCTAGATTTATCAGTCTTTTTATGATTGCTTGCAGGAAGCTAACATATTTAAACAGTTAATCTTTCAATTTTTTTTTTTTTGCAGAACTTATCATGTTTTAAAAGCAACTCTCATTTTCATTCAAAATATCTTTTGCTAAGAATACATTGTTAGTAGTCCAGGTTTTGAAACAAAAACTGGAAATGTATATTTTTAAACTTATTGTTGTAAAACAAAAATGGATTCTGTTGTATGTTCTTATCCTTCCTTTAAATCAACAGAACTAGAAGAAAGTATCATAAGAAGTGGTTACATTTACTTCCCGTGTTTCTTTTTTTCGAGCCAAAATAGCTCTGAAGTTTTGTTTCAGGGCATCAGATTTCCAGTATTGTCTTCCATTTTGGTTTATCTAAACTCAGTTTTGTTTTATCGATGGCAATTTAGTGCTTGGATGTAAGATTTCATATCAGGTATACCGGTTCCTCCTTAATGACTACCGGATTTAAACAGGTCACTCAGCTGGGAAATAAGCACTTACTTGTTCTACGTTCTGAAATGAATATGTTTTCTTCTTATCTTATATAGCTTTTTGTCCAATACAAACTGGACGCACAATGTTCTGTAGCATTATAATCTCCTTGTCTGGTGGATATGGTAGTATGATCCACAGAGAAACTAGCTTTGAGAATATTAATGATTTTAGTACTGCTACATCTTTCGTACGAGTTCTTATCCCCCTCAAGTGTAAACGTTGTGTCATCTGCAAAGTGACTTATCTTGAACAATTCCGTTTCTGCTAAGCCAATACCTTTTATATCTTCATCTCTCTGATTTTGCAGGCGAAGATTTCGGCACACAAGATAAATAAGTATGGTGATATTGGGTCACCTTGGTGACAGCCCCGGTTTCATTTTGAAACTTGTGACATTTTACCATTCACTGTTTCACAAGACTTAATATGTATATAAAAAGGTGGACACCCATTTATACATGTCTTGTCCAAATCCAAATGCAGTTGATACATTTTTCATGAATACCAACTCACTGAATCGAATGCTTTTTTCAAAATCAGTCAAAACGAGAAATCCTGGTGAGTTTTCTTTTCAAGATAGTGCATTAAGTCATATATGATTATCAGATTATTCTCAATGTATCTCCCAGTAACAAATTCTGTTTGATCCTTTTTTTTATTAGCTTTGGCAGTACAGTTTGATGTGATTCGCTATACACGTTGATCCGATTTTGTAGGTGACATTAAAAGAGTTATTGGTCTCCAGATTTTTCAGTATTCTCTTGGTTTCTCCCCTTAAGGCAAACATAGTATTAGCGCTTCTCTTTGAGTAACTGACATTGTACCTTTACTACATCTTTCCTTGATCGATCGGACTGCAAACGCCTGCTTAGTTGTTACCAGAAAAACTTTTAAGAATTAACGTCATCCCATCCGTACCTGAGCTTTTATCATTCTTCATATTTTTCAAAGCACGTGATGCTTCGTGTTTTGTTATGCTCCTTTCATAACTTTAGATTCTCAATCATTTAATCTTGGAAGATATGTGGGATACTGACTGATATTGACTGTTTCAGATTCTTTTTCTTTGTGAAGGTTTACATAAAATGTTTCAGTTTTTTTCAGTTTTTTCATTATCTGTTCAGTTTGTGTCCGTTTTTGACCTTTCTCTGGTATTAATTTCAACACTGCTTACCAACAAAATGTCTTTTTTCTCGAGAGAACAGACGTATTTATTTATTTTCCCCCTGTGAAGCTCATCTTACTTTTCACCTTAACATTATCCCTTCATTTCTGTTCTGTCCTGTTTCCTGATTTTGTCCAATTGATTTTCCTTTCCTTTTATGGTTAGCTCTGTCTTCTTTTTTTCTATTTCTTCTTCGAAACTTTTTTCTTTAATTTCATATCCTTCTTCTTGTTTTTTGATTAGGCTATTGTCCTGGCTCTTATATCCATCAGCAAGGCATCTAGAAAACAGTTGGTCGGTCTAACCGACTGTATCTCTTGTCTGGATTTTTTTTTTTTTTACTTTTTCTCTCAAGTACGGAAGTACAGCGTTTTGTTCCTTAACTATAACAATGGTTTCATTATTAAGTTCTAAATATTAATGGTCTTTCAGTAGGGATGAATTAAATTACCAAAAGGTTCTGCATCTTTCCTCTGCCTTGATAGACACTTCGAGAGTGATACGTGAATTATCACCGCGATATCCACAGAGAATGTCTGCATTTTTAATCCTTGTTATCAAAGTATCAGAAACTAAAACATAATCCAGACGACTTTGCCTAGGCTTATATGAATCAGCCATCCGAATCCGAATCCGAATCCTCCTCTCTCCCTCTCTTCCTCCCCTCCCCCTCCTCTCTCTCTCTCTCTCTCTCTCTCTCTCTCTGTCTCTCTCTCTCTCTCTCTCTCTCTCTCTCTCTGACAGTCGCTTGCTCAAAATAAGTCTTACTACTATAAATCAGATCTCTTTCTCTGTCATTCTTTATTTTTAAAAGACGCCATAAAAAATGCCATTACAATAATTCCGGGCCTCCACAGCCCTGTGCTACATTGATTGATTTATGACTTTCATGTCATGCACTCAGCGAAAAAGAAGAATACACGCACGCACACACACACACACACACACACACACACACACACACACACACACACACACACACACACACACACACAAGCCGGCAGAATGCAACAAGTATAATGTGTATCTAATTTGCTTTTGTGAATGTGCGTATATGATGCCTCTCCCTGTGTTTGTCTCCCTCTCCCTCCCTCCCTCCCTCCCTCTCTCTCTCTCTCTCTCTCTCTCTCTCTCTCTCTCTATCTCTCTGGTGAAATTCCGAACCGAACCAAAATTAAGAAATTAAGGTGAAGAATCCCCGTTCGTCACCAAGTATAAATCAACACAACCATCCGAGTTCAACTGATGAGTGTCAGCCAGGAGACGGAAATCGACTCCAGACAAGCGATGCAAATTCTGTTATCAATACATATGTTGATGATTTCTATACATAGCAAAATAACTGTTTAATATTACACATTCATGTTTACAGTTTCTATCGAAGTTTATTTCTACACATCTTTGTCCAAGTAATGACGAGGAAATCGTTCGCCTGAATTTTTTCTGTTCTCATTAGTTCAATATACATTTCTTGGTCAACCAATGTGAATAGTATCTCTGTGGAGATCAAGGTGGATGCTGGTCTGCACAGTTCTTAACTGCTATCAATATGGACGTGACTGATGATGCTTGGATTACTGAACAGTAGAACTGATCACTCAGGATGTGGGCACATTTCAGCTTCTTTGCATCTTTGTTGGCTCCCCAAGCCAGACAAAGTTTTCTGTTATATTGGTTACACTTTGCTATCAAGTCAATTCTATTTCTGATAATATATTTCCTCATTTTGTATTTCTATATCTAGTTCTCTATTCTGCTTTGCGCAGACTATTTTGGTGTGATGTTGGATTCGTTTTTCTCCCCTTGGTAGTAAAATACCACAAAGTGACAGGTGATATTTCTCCATTAAGTACCAGCATGGGTCAACATGAAAAAAACACGTTCCACTTACGACTTCAAGACAAAAGAGAAAATACAGCGTGGAGAGTTAAAAGAAAAGATTTTGTTTTTAATACAGACTTTGATGGCTCCAATGTGTTGATTGTGAAGGTAGTAATCTATACACGGTAATATCAAATACACACAGGGTTAAAATACACATTGTAAGAACACAAGGCAAACAGTCAACGCTTTCTTCTTTTCTAGATTAACAGTTCAAGAAAAATTTCGAAAAAAAAAATCTAAACAACAATCTTTAAAAAGAAGAGTATAATCATTGATCTTCAATACTGAACCAGGAAAAATTGAAGCCAAGCCGAGACCCAATCCACTGATTTTCTTACTATGCAGGTCGAAGGATAGAAGCAGGCCATGGTCGTTGTGGTGGTTTTTGCCAAACTAGAGGAGGTAGAAGCCTTTACCCACCTGAGCAGTTTCATCGACGCCGACGTCAGAACAAGGATCGGAAAGGCCAGGGCAGCGTTCGTACAGCTACGGAACATCTGGGGCTCCAGGAACTGTCAATCAACACCAAAGTCAGGCTCTTCAACACCAACATCAAGGCAGTTCTACTGTACGAAGGGGAGACCTGGAAAACTACAGTCGCCACCACCAAGAAAGTGCAGGTGTTCATCAACAACTGCCTGTGCAAGATTCTCCGCATCCGATGGCCAGACACCATCAACAACGAGCTCAGGGAGAGAACAAACCAGCTGCCTGCAGAACAGGAAATCAAGAAACGACGTTGGGTCTGGATTTGACACGCACTTCGGAAGCCTGTAAGCAACATCACCAGACAAGCCCTAACATGGAATCCCCACGGAAAACGAAAAAGAGGTCGGCCAAGGAATATCTGGTGCAGGGACCTGGAAGCAGGCATTAGGAACATTGGGATGACTAGGAACCAGCTGGAGAAAAGAGCCCAGGACAGAGATGCCTGGAGGTCCTTGGTTGGCGGCCCGTACCCCAGGAGAGGTAGGCTAATAGGCGATGATGATGATGATGATGATGATGATGATGATGACAATAACAAATATGCAGGTGATTGTTGTACCAACGATCAAAAAAAAATCTTTAGATAAGTGTAAAACGGCCTACTTTACGTTCTCTCAGAAAACTTTCTAGTTAATTAATACTTGATTAGTACATGACTTTACAACATCTGTCTTATTTTGTCCAACCACAACTTTCAGAATTTCAATAGAATTTCAAAGAACGTGAATGCGACACCAAAATGCTTTGTGAATGGTTATAATATTAGAATTTATGTACTTCAGGAGGTCTAGCTAAAGTCACGATTTAAATTGGCATTATCAGGACATGCAGAGATGCAGGCATTGAGGCAGGCAGTAATAGAGGAAACAGAAATTCGACAAGTCATATAAAACAGAGAGCTTACCAGGGATACAGAACCTACCTGTCCCATGAATTAATATGGTTCAGTGAGAGCCATGAAATGGGAATAGGGAGCAACTGTTGAACTGCCCCTTCAACGGGTATAGGAGGGTGAAACCGATGAAATGCGGAAAGAGGTATCTTATTAAACACGCTCTTCTACAAGTGGGTCTGTGAGAGACCAATGTATTGGGTATATTGTATATTGGTATATTGTAATGTAATGTAAATGGGTTGATAAGTGATGTGGCGCGTGAAGTGTAAATACAAGAAAAAAAGGTGTGTGTGTGTGTGTGTGTGTGTGTGTGTGTGTGTGTGTGTGTGTGTGTGTGTGTGTGGGGGGGGGGGGGGGGGGGGGGGGAGAAAAAAAAGACGTTGTGTGGCAATTGTATGCATTTTTGCGTAGACATTATGGTAGCTGGTTTGAACTTAAAATAGCTAGTCTGTTGATTGATATATAGATTGGATAATTAATGGCATTGTTGGCTGGCTTGTTAGGTGGGTGGACATTTTCTTTGCAGGTCAGCTGATGCTTTGTATGTTTATATGTGACTGCATTATTGACAAGCCGTCATGTATACATTAAGTATCTGCCTTTTTCTCGCCCCCACCAAGAATGCTATGTTTTCAACTGAGCCCGTTGGTTGGTTGGTTGATGAATTGTTCAGTTCGTCTGTAGCAAGGCTATGCTAAGTATACTGAACTGACTCTAACGATGTTTGAGAAAAGATGAAACGAAGGCCAAGAATGAACTCAGTCAATTTCAGTGTCAGTTTGTACCGTGGACCTGGATTTAAGATCAGATCAAGAATCTGTTGACAAGAACACTTCAAAGTGTATTCTGAATGTCAGCAGTATGATGTTATTGTTCACAGACTGATTACTGTCTTTGAGACATCTAGTAATGCAAACATTGATATTTCATATTTTTTATATTCCAGCAAATATTTACACGTTAAGTGTCTGTTTCGGTTCATATCTGCTAGTACCTTTCTCTTGGTGGAAAGAATAGCATTTTTTCATTCATGATTGACTGGATTGTAGGCGTTTGCAAAAATTGTATGTATTTTCTAGTGTTGCAATAAACACATGATTGTCCACCTTTCTTTCGTTTTCTTTCCATGATCAAAGTGAAAGGGGATCAAGGATCTGAGTGCCTGTCTTGTTCTACGTGATTTTATGTCGTTAAGAGTTCATTAAAATACCCCGGTATCTGTGACTTGTAGCACAAACATCAACTCCAGAAGAATCAGGACTCATGATTGTAGTGATGACATCCCCGTCGTCTGGCTATATCACGATGAGAAATCTGAGTCATGACGACCCTGAGGTCGTGTATGGATATCTGCCTGTTCCGGTTTAAAATAAAATCATGTTTACTTTTAAATTTTTTACGCCAGCTGCGCCCAAAGTCTTCATATATCTTATCATCAGCGCTATGGGCAACTAAGAGAGAAAGAGTGGATATACATAATGCACTACATGTATACGTACGAGCAAGAGTACGTGTTAATGTCATGAGAAATTCATGCATTACGACACCTTGCTTTCACCTGTACTTTACCTTTTTCCCTGAAGACAAAGCACCCCAAAACATTACCCAGTGGTTTCTGGAACTGTTCAGTGGATAATTATTCCAGCTTTTGTCTCCACATGGAATGTAACGTGGTGCCAGAGTGTGAGGATGGACGGGATGAAAGAGAGCACTGTCCCTACAGCAGTCCTGACTGTCCGGGCATGATACCAATGTGTGGACGGTGCTACTCCTTTGAACGTAATCTGCCTGGATTTGATAGTGACAGTGTAGATATCAAGGAAGTGATTGATGAGCATTGTAGTTCTTTGGGAGTTTAACAGGTCCGCCTTTGTGTGTAGTTGACTGGTTTGGTGCAGTGTTTAACAAATCAGGGATTCATGGGGCAAAACTGTCTTACTTTTGTGTTGGTATGGTCTCCAATGATTTGTCATCACTTCCTATGTACAGATTTGAAATTCTTCATGGTGAAACTGTGTTTTATCATACAATCCGAACTTTAACGGAAACGTACATGAACGATGGCCGTATGATTTTGTTATAATTCTCATTATTCAAACTTCATGGAATACCGGTCACACCTGTGTGTGCGGAGTGGTCGCGTACAGCGCAATTGCACAGGCGCAATTTGTTCATTCACAACAAATAGGACTGGTGAACAATCATTTCATTTACAACCAATTTCATTGAACAAGTCTCTGTTTGCGCTGCCTCAGCAACGAGACTTTCTGGTATTGTGCCATGATGGTCATGTAACGTACACATTTCTCATCTGTGGCTTTACTCAGTTTAAAGCGTGCAGCCAAGACCGCACATCTTGTCATTTCCATTCTCACTCCACACATGACAGCCGCATGGACTCAGCTGAAGAGCACGCTATGTTAGTCCCACATTTATATGCAGTGATGACGTCACCACACTGTCATACTCTCTGGTGTGCAATGTCATACATGATTGTGAGGACAGCAGTGATGAATCATTCTGTGCGCATCCTGCTTGCATCAGAATGTTCACGTGTAATAATGGTCAATGTGTTTCTTACACTACGGTTTGTGATCAGGTACCACATTGCCAGGATCACTCAGAGGAATTCAGCTGCATTGACACACAAAAAAATACCTAAGCATCACCCATACTTTCCGTTCCCTGCTCTGGTCAATTTTGATGGCATTAGGATGTTTCATTCCACCCAATTATTCTCCAATGAGTCATGTCCTGACAGTCACTACCGTTGCCCTAATGACATCAAAGATTGCTTACCTGTCTATACACGATGCAATGGAATGTACGACTGCAGGGACCGTAAGGATGAAGATGGCTGTGAGAACATGATGTGTTCAGGATTCTTCAGGTGCAGAGCATCCACAACTGTATACACACTGACCACCTGTGTGATGGCTGGCCTCACTGTCCAATGCATGATGATGAAATAGTGTGTGACACAAGTTGTCCTGTGGGCTGTCTGTGTCAAGGTCACTCATTCCGCTGTTTCCAGCCCTTCTCTGCCTCACAGTTTCTACATATTCGTTTTTTGGATGGTACCAGTTCTGGAATCACACTTTCTGACGTCCGTCCACTCAGCTATCTTGTTAATCTGGTTCTTACCCAGTGTTCCTTAACTATCATTTCCCCCATGAAATTGCTGAATCTGAGGTTTCTGAACCTCACTGACAACAAGCTAAAGCAAGTGAACATGAGTACTTTTCTTCCCTTGCACAATTTACGATCGTTGTCACTTTCCCACAACCCCCTTACCTGCATTTATACTGATTTTTCGACCGTCATCAAGCACAGTAATTTACTGCAGGTAGATCTCTCATTCACTGCACTGGCAGTGTTTGATTCAAAAGTCTTCTCGCCATTCGTTCACACAGAGAACTCAATTTAACTCATACTACGATTCATACCATCAGTGCCAGTGGATTTCAGTTCACACCACGACTAAGTGAACTCTTCATGGATGGCAGTCCTGTGACAAAGTTCCCACTGAATATGTTCAGGCATCTTTCCCGTTTACAGCTTGTTTCAACAGACAACTTCAAAATATGCTGCAAAATAACTCTCCTGAGTAATTTTGATGTGGCTTCTTGTCGTGCCCCCAGAGACGAAATTTCCTCATGTGAAGACTTGCTACAATCATGGTTTTATCGAGGGTTTCTTTGGATAATTACTTGTTTATCACTGAGCGGTAATGTTTTCTGCTTCTGTGCGCGCTTAACAGCAAAGAGTATGACTTTGTCAAGTGGATTCAGTGTCTTTGTCCTCACCTTACGCTGGCTGACATTCTGATGGGTGGCTATGTAGCAATCATTGGTGTATCTGATGAACAGTTCCGTGGCAGATATCTCAGTTTGATGACTCATGGAAAGACAGTACAGCCTGCAAAGTAGCTGGCACTATGTGTGTCTGTTGTCCAGTGAAGTATCAGCTCTGATCATCTGGCTGATCACACTGGATCGTTTTCTTGTCCTTCATTTTCCATTTAGCACCTTGCGGTTTGGGAGAATGTCAGCAACTGTGGCTTGTCTGTTGACTTGGGCTATTGGTTGGATTCTGGCCTTACTACCTTCCCTTCCCACACTGTCACACTGGGAGTTTTATAGTCAAACAGGCATCTGTATCCCACTTCCAGTGACGAAGCAAGACTTTTTAGGAAAAGAATATTCGTTCAGTGTACTTATTGTCTAACTTCATTCTGTTCTTATTTATCTCTGCTGGCCAAGCGCTGATCTACTGGTCAATACAGAGCAATGCTTTCAAGGCCAACACGACCAAAGTATCACGGGACATGACTATAGCTCAGCGACTGATCACTGTTGCTGTGACAGACTTTATGTGCTGGTTTCCCATTGGACTGTGTGGGATGTTGGCAGTGGCCAGAGTTCCCATACCTGGTGAGGTGAACGTGGCACTGGCTGTATTTGTATTGCCCTTAAACTCAGCAATTAACCCCTTCATGTACACCTTTAACACATGGACAGAAAAACGTAGACAGTCCAATGAAAGCCAAACTTCTGCAATGGCTGAAATCTCATTCTGATGTAACTGTCGCGTAGTAGTCTGGGGTCTGATACCTGCTTATGTTGATGGGAGGTGTAAAAATAAGGTCGAAGCCCTCAAAGTATTTTCTGTTCCACATGGTATGATTGTGTATATGACTATTGTAAAGACTTGGGCATAGATTTCGTGAAGGTCAGTAGCCACATACGTTTCAATATTAATATACTTCTGTTCCAACATTTTAGTTCAGTCTGGTATAGTAGAGTGTATCTGACAATTAGAGAGAGACACAGAGAGAAAGAGACAGACAGACAGACAGACAGACAGATAGACAGACAGACAGACAGACAGACAGAGACGAGAGAGTCCAACATTTTTAGTTCAGTCTGGTATAGTGGAGTGTATCTGACAATTAGAGAGAGAGAGAGAGAGAGAGAGAGACAGACAGACAGACAGATAGACAGACAGACAGAGAGAGAGAGAGACAGAAGTAATGATAGCACAGAAGAACAACAAAGTTTGAACGAAGAAGAATATTTGGAAAGCCCTAAAAGGCTGAATTGTCAAACTTTGTATTGTTTCCTTGCTATTTCTTCCCTTTGCGTAAAACCTCAGTCAAACAAAACGTTCAAAACGTTTGGTCATTTCTTTCTATAGAAGAACTTTGTGATTTCTGTGCCTTACATGCAGATTATATTTGTCTATGACAGCTAGATTATCCTCAAATCGCGGACAGCCTCAGATACTCAGAAGATGTTAGGGTTCTACAGAGCAATCGTTTTTTTTTTAGTCTCAAGCAAGAAGTTCAGACTCTGAATTCATGGACTGGGCTCTCCTTTGCACGTTATGCAATAAATCTATTTCAGTTTTGTTCTCTGCCTCTCGCAACAGTGCTTATAGCAGAAACTTCATTCGAGGTCATAAATAAAACCCCTGACTACAGCAAGGTGGTGAAACACCTGTAGGGCCGCAAGGAAGTGCCAGATACTTGACCCGCCCTCTCCATTTTCAAACGCCGTGAGGCGAGTATCTGAAGGATAGATAATGTGTAGGGCGAGTCCTGTTTCCTTATGTCATGGGCTGGGATGAGTCGAGAGTTGATGTGGATTTGAAGCACAGATCCTACATTTTGTATTTTCTTATTTCCGGGTTATCTCTATTTATTTAAAGTGACATGCTTGAATAGATCCTGAGTTAGTTGTGAATAAAGATTGCAATCAAATTATTTGCATTTCTATGCTTTGATAAGATATCTGTGTAATGGAATTTGAATTGAAGGCGTGTATTTTAGTAACATTATTTGCTAAGGTGGCGACACAAGCTTTGACACTTATACGAGTTAAGTAAAACATTTGTGCATGGATATTGTTTTATATTTTACAAGAGATACTTTCATGATTAATCAACAATACTGGAAAATAATCTTCCTCATCATTTTTAGAGCGATACAGACAAGATGACAACAACAGCAGCAACAACAACAACATAATAGCAGCAGCTGCAGCAGCAGCAAGAAGAAAAAAAAGGAGGAGAAGAACAACATCATCATCATCATCAACAACAACAACAACAACAACAACAACAACAACAACTACAATACACAAACAAGAACAAGAGCAACGATGATGATGATGATGATGATGATGATGATGATGATGATGAAAATAACAGTAATATAATAAAAAAGATGCTCCGAAAGGTGCAACCTTGGTTACGGGGAGGCAGAGAAGTACTGTCTTCCACTGTCAAAGTAACCAGATAAGATCAACTCTGCACCACCTTGGAAGTCTGCACTGTGTTTACATTGGTTTAAGACATGCACAGGGCATTCCATTGAGACGTCAGGGATATAACGTCTCCCTGGTAGATGCCATTATGTAATGGGGCCACTGGATATAACATAACAGAATCCTTACAGGAGCCATCCCATGTGTGTACCACCCATCTTTCATGCCTGCAGAGCAACGCATAAAAAAAACACAAAATAAACAAAAAAAAAAAGCCACCATCAAGCAACTGCTGCGCGCATCTCTCGCAGCCTTACTTGTTGCTGTGAAGACAGAACAATTTCAGATGCGGCCAAGCTTTCGCCATGAGGTCTGACGTACCTCTAAAGAGGTCTCAGGTTACAGTCTGTTTTGGTTACATTTCAGTAAGACTTCAGGGGACATAATTGCTCCCAGGCAGATGCTACTGTGTGATGGCCATTGAATATAAGACGACAGAACTTCCACGATAGCGTTCCCATGGGTGCACCTGTCCATTGTTCATGACCACAGTGCCCACTGGCAAAACCCGCCACAGTCCAGCAACTGCCGTGTGCACAAACACCATCCACCATCTTTCCTTCCTCAGAAAAGAAACCAGGCTCAGACAGGCTCCAGTTTTCCACCTATTTCACTCACAAAAAAATAAACTGCAAACTGAAATTCAGTCACAATAACTGAAGCTACCAATCACGCACAGTTCGAATGTCCATCTTTGCCACAGTGTTCATTCCTTTGGAACTGCACATGCCTGTTATTAGGAACATACTTCTGGGCAACATACAGGTACAACATAATGCAGGAAGTGCAGATCCGGCATCGTTCATACAAAGTTCAAGTCAAACATCGTCCATACAAAGTTCAGGTCCAGCATCGTTCATACAAAGTTCAGGTCCAGCATCGTCCATACAAAGTTGAAGTCCAGCATTGTCCATACAAAGTTGAAGTCCAGCATTGTCCATACAAAGTTCAGGCCTAGCATTGTCCATACAAAGTTAGGTCTAGCATTGTCCATACAAAGTTCAGGTCAGACATCGTCCATACAAAGTTCTGGCTCATCATCATCCATACAAAATTCAAGTCCAGCATTGTCCACAGAAAGTTCAAGTGCAGCATTGTCCATACAAGTTCAAGTCCAGCATCGTTCATACAAAGTTCAGGTCCAGCGTCGTCTATACAAAGTTCAAGTCCAACATTGTTCATACAAAGTTCAGGTCAAGCATCATTCATACAAAGCTCAAGTCCGGCATCGTTCATACAAAGTTCAGGTCAAGCTCTTTTACCTAGTGTTTGTGTGGGCAATGGCAGTTATGAAATCTAAATCTTTGTCCTGCTCTTTGCCTCTTTGGTTAGCTGGTTTGTTTCACGGATAGCTTAAAAAATCATAATATGAATGCTCATTAAAATGTAAAACAAAGAGTGGCAATTGAAAGAAGAACTTCGATATATGTTTTAGTAGGACGAAACTCCAGGATGAACTTGACAGCAGGTCTTCAGAGAAGAAACGCCCTTCAGACAAGTGTTTAAGCCCTGAACTACTTATTCTCTAAGGGAGCCAGGCTGCATCCAGGTCATGATTCCAGATGCTCTTCTACTGCCATTGTTTTTTTTTTCCCGGCGCTGAGGGGATTCGAACCCGCAACTTTTGGATGGGTGGGCGTCTCAAGGCATGCCTTTTTTGGTGGATGTCCTACCCCACTGCTAACGGGATACATGTTCTAAGCTGGGAAATTTAAGCCTTATGAAGTTCACTTTTGTTCCTCCTCGACCAGATCATCCACCTGGAACTCTTTTTCGGCTGCTTCTGCCATTGCGTTGAGGATTCTGGTCCTCTTCTTATCTGAAATCGCGAGTTGTTTCATGAGGTCATAGGCTGATGATCCTACCAATCCCCTAGCACCAGCTTCTCTGGCGAAGGTTCAGGCCTTGAGGCCAGATTCCCTCAAGCTGCTCGCTAAACTGGCATACTTCTCGTCTTGTAGAGGTGCGTTTGCTCCACTCTGCTTTGGTGTGGCACAGTGAGTTTGACAGAATCATTTGTTTTGATGAACCTGAATGGAGAACAATATCTGGTCTCATGCCCCTCTTCTTGACGATCGCCGGATGGTTCTCCCATTCTGGAAGGTCGACTATGCATTCCCAGTCGTCGATGTTTCAAATTATACACATGTCTCAACCCAAACTTGTCATATTTATATGTTCAAAATTTTCCATCTATATGTCATTAAAAATGATAACACTTTGTGATTTGCAACTGAACAAAATCAACGTTTTGAGCTTTGTTTCGTATTAACATTCATCCAACCTCTTCTTTAATGAATCTTCCTTTAACACAAAAATATTATGAAAATGACCGTTTCCTTTCCGCCAAGTGTTTATGATGAGAATCACAGGTATGTAATCTAAATATCTGGCATATTCTTGGCCTCTGTGTTTGGCCGGTTTCTTTCACAGATAGCTTAAAGCAGCATAATATCAAAGCTCTATCAAAGTGAAATCAAAGGGCGGTAATTTAAGGATAAACTCAGAAAGATGCTTTAAATTATACACGTCTTCACCTAAAACTGTCATGTATGAATACTGGAGAAATAGTTAACCAAACAGTCATTCATACCTCATCTGAAAATTAAACGTGAATCAAACAGAAACACGGAAAACAATTAAAGGATGAACATTTTCCACTATCATGTCCCCAGCTGTCATCTCTCTTTTTGGAGCCAACCTCCCCAATCCCACGACTTTCGTACAGTATCAGGAGATGAATGATTGTAGGGTTGGAGTGTCTTGAACTATATGCAGTCTGGCCCTAGGTCGACACCAGGCTGACAGATTTAAGATGTGTGAGCCTTCCCGACACGTATGGACTTCTATTGCCCTTCCCTGATTCGAGGCTGTGTCAGGGCGAACGTTTATGATTCCTTACTACTATGATTACCTTTATATGGATTGTCAAAAAAATATTGTCTCGCTTGCATCTTGGGGATTATAGGGTGTAAGCTTTTGGACTTAAAAATGGATCCCCTCAAAACAAAGTCGGCGTAGAATGAGAGGAGGTAGATGAAGACAGATAGGTAGGCACAAGACAAAAGCTGAAAGACGATTCAAGAAATATGTCATGATTTGTACTTGGAACTGCCAGAGTACCAGAAAGTGAATCTCAACAATTGAAAAACTGGCATGTGACATTGATATGTTGTGTCCACAAGAAATTAGAGGTACCATCCACAGGCCATTGCATTTGGATGACTTTTTAATTGTTATCAAAAACATGATGGACGAGGACTAGCTATGATAATAAGAAACAACTTGAAAAACAAACTGTCTAGGACAGACTTTGAAACATTCTGTAGCAGCATTTTTGCTTTTCAACAAGGTTTCTAATCCTTGGAAGAAACATGTCAAATCCCTTAATAGTTTAGATCTTGCATAGACTTGTCACTTTTCATCAAGTCCCATAGGACGTACATTCAAGTCAGACATTCATAGCCAGGCTACAAAATGTCACCAACTAGCAGCACTGAGCTTTTGTTAACGAAGCGCTGTGCTTAGAAAACAATTTCAACTCTCTAAGGATAACCAGCTGCTTCTGGTTCAAGTGAGAGAAAGGTGAGTGGGGGTAACAACCCGACCATGCAATGTGAGCTGTATGTAGTTTGTACACAACGTGACACAATGCTGCGTGTCACCTCTCTCATCAGAATCATCCATACAATCAGAATGCACATTACTACTTTGTGTGATGCAAACGTACCACTAGGACACATGCAGCCATGACAAGAACAATGCTCACAAAGTAACTCATCACTATTGTCTGGACAGTCCTTCTGAACCAATGCACTAAAGTGTAATGCAGAGATGTGGCATCATCGTCACAACTGGACATGCCATGTGCACATTTTATCAGTGTTAGTGGACGATAACATGTTGCGTTCAGGAGTGCACAGCTTTGGTATGATAGGAGTTCCCACAACAGCTGTCGGGTAACGACCTCTGAATGTTCACATAAGGCGTAAGTATCCACATACATGAGGTTCACCACGCACTCCATGACCCATGACAGCACATTTCTATAAGGTAGTAGGTTTAAAATATTCAACAGAGATGGACCTTGTAAGAAAAGAAAAGGTTTTGCATGTGCATGTGCAACACATGATATGCACGACTTATCCCAGATGCATAGGAAAATGTGTCCAAATTATGGGTGAATCACAGAGCCCACCGTACAAATTAAAATGTGTAACAGTGACTCCACGTTTTCCATTCCAACAAACCTGTATGGTCCTCAGGATATCTAGGTAGTCCAGCTAAACTACATACGCATATTCATGTACATATTACAATTCAGATCCTGTATAATGACTATTTGGACAGTTTGCTTAAAATGTACACCATAGCAAGAACACTTGCGCCTTCGCTGTCTACCCTGACCTGCTGTTAGATACAGACATACGTACGCCAGATACATTAATTGCAGCGGACAAACTGTTTAACTCACAATGATGACAAATCCTGCATTGTTGTGCTAGTGAACAGTTATTGCAAACAGCATTTTGAACAAAGAGACAGTGTGCGTCCATTGTGAGTTTGCCATACTATTTCCATTTAACCCCATACACTCTCAAAACAACCAACGCCCTATGCCCATGCCCTTTTACATTGACCTGAATCCTACCTTCCAAAAAACACACTGCATCATGCTATCGCCCCCACCCCCACCTCCACCCAACTTCACCCCTTTCCCACCTCTTCTCCTTTTCTGTTTTCCTCACTCTCCTTTATGATTCATGTCAGTACTGCAGGAATCCTCTTTTCTTTCAGACTCTTTCTTTTCGGAACTCCCAAGACGTTAGTGACGTAATTCCCACTTCCACAGACTTTTTTTCTTGATGGAAGTTGTCCCTGTGTCCCTCACTGCATTCTCTCCTATTCTACTATCCTTCCATCCCTGACCTTCAAGGATCTGTCGGACACAGAAAACCTGTTTTTCCAACAATGAACACCAACACCTGTGAACTGCTGACAGTTGACTCATGGCACCTGCTGCTGTCATAAAGATTGTGTGGCGAGGGAGGGGTTTGAAACGGGTTGAAGTTTGTGTGTTTATCTAGCATCCTGGAAGCTACAAGTTCATTTAAATAGAAGTATATTCCTCCATAATTCAGCCAATCAATGCCATTTGAAATACATACCATTTCCCCCAAACAGATAGTTTGACAAGAGTACCAGCTTTTGGCAAATCCATAGCCTGATTTTCTTCTGCTAGCTACCTCTACCCACCTCCACACAGAAAAACACACCTCTCCGCCTTCTGCAATCTAAATCCCATCCAACATTACTTATAATGCATCGTACCCCCCCCCCCCCCCCCCCCCTTGCAACATGATTCTTCTGGTAATTCTTTTGTAGAGTAACCTTTGCTCTATTGCTGAAATAAATACATGTCCATAACTCCAAACGAATATTCCCATGATGAAATATATACAAGCCATTAAGTGAAAACGAAAACTGCTCATGCAACATTCTTGTTGTTGTTGTTGTTGTTGTTGTGAGCTTGTAATTATTTCATCATGGGAGCAAGAGGTACTGTACCTTTTTTGTTCATTACTTCTTTCTGTTCCCTGCCTCATTTTTTTTTCATACCAATCAAACCGATGTCACCTGTATTAGGTATTGTTTGTCGATGTGTTTGTCTCACTACATTAAAGATGAGAGCTGTGCCAGTCTTGAATAAATATTACTTTGTGCATGTTCATTTCACCAGTTGTTGTTGCAGTGTAGATGTGTCGAGTACAGTGTATATGTGCAAGCTTGGAACATCCGTTTTGGGGATGTTTCCTTGTTTGCTCTGTGTGCTCTGCTGCCATTTTTGCATGCTAGGCGATTTGCTGTTGGAAGCAGCATTCGTTTGGAGTTATGGGCGGGTATTGACTTCATCATGGAAGAAAGTATCATGCACCCCGGAAAAAAGATATTTTACCTTTTGTGCACCTTAAACTGGCAGACCTGCTGTGCAGATACTTGTTAGATTTTAGGACTCTAACTGGAGTGATTGAAAACTCACCTTTATAGAATGCGTGCTTCTCAGGGTTCAATTTTTTCGGTAGTGGTTTGTAGTCTTGGGAAAAAAAAGAGACGGACTAGTCAAGAGAAAAGAGAGAAAGACAGTCGAGATGAGAGAGAGAGAGAGAGAGAGAGAGAGAGAGAGAGAGAGAGAGAGAGTATCTAATAGGACAAGAAGAGGATTAAGAAGTATGACTTAGATAGAGATAGAGAGAGTTTTTCTTTCCTTTTTTTCTGCGTACACAGGCTGATACTTCTGCGGACGCTGCCTGTATAGAGAGGCAGTGGAATTTTGCGTGTATGACCGTTTTTTTTTTTTATCCCGCCATTAAAGCAGTCATACTCCTTCTTCAGGGAAGGTGCATGCTATACGTAACGTGTCATCCATACCAACGGCCAAACTCGCCTTCTCTTCCAAGAGTTGGTAATGGGATTTTACGTGTGTGCAAGATGTTGTGCGTGTGTTCACACACGGAACCTCGGTTTATAGTCTCATTCGAAGGACTGTATTGGTAATGGAGTCAGAACCAATATTAACTCTGAGGGAAAAATCCCCCTGTGCCGAAATTCAAACCCGCAATCCCAGGATCACGGGTCCCGTGCTCCACCTACTGAGCTAATCCGGCCCCAGATAGAGAGAGTTAAACTCTCAACTATGCGTAGGCTAATATACCACTGGTCCTTAATGGGAGCAGCCTGTACATTGGAGGTGGCACTTGATTTTCTTTTTTTTTTTAAACCTGATGAAATGATGGTCCTCACGGAAAGAATGTATTATTTTGGGTGACTAAAAAGAAACGTTTTTTTCTTCCACTGGAAATTTAATGAGAAATTGGGGTCGGCGAACCCAGAATGGATTTTCGTCTATGTGAGGCAAATTGCTCGTCTGTATGACCTGAAAAAGAAGTTTGTGACATGGGTGAATGACTTGAGGGTAATGTGGCCTGGATATATACTTCAACTTCAACGAGAACACTTTGTTGAATAACATATTGGAAGAAAAGGGGAAAAAAGAGGAAATGTTAAAAACCCCTCACTCCATAAGAAGTGATCTGCGAATAAAAAGAAAAAAAAAAGAAAAGGAAAACACTTGCTTTTTACTGGGGGAGAACTTCAAAATTGTATTCTAGCCTGTTATATTGAAAGGAAGGAGTTGGATGTGTTGTTGCCTGCGAGGTTCATAATCGTTTCTGTGTGTATACGAATGTGTGGATGGGAACCATCGTGTAACAATTACCCTACTTGTTTGTTATTCAAAATCAATTTATCAGTACAGATTAAAGAAATGAAAAGCAAACTGCAAGTGCAGCAGTTGATCCTGTCAATCCTGAACTGAACATACACACATACACACACAGTCTCATTACACACACACACACACACACACACACACACACACACACACACACACACACAATCTAAACCATTCACATTTTAGCTGTGACAAATTGTTGTCCTCTGTTACATTATAGGAGTCTGTAAATGAAAGGCTGGACCTGTTCCGCCACCTGTTCCGCCAGTGCCACTGCACACTTCTGTCATCATTCGTGGCAGCAGCCACCACCCGGTTTTTCCTGTCACGTGTGCCTGCAACGAATTATAGCTGGCATCATTGGGGCTGTTTCTACATGAGGGAAGACACAAATTATATGGGCGGGAAGTAAAAGGAAATCATATAGCTGCCACCTACATATGATTTAAATCTACCAGACTTTAAAGTACTGTGTATATGATTTAGTCAGGACCTAGTATATGGACGAACAGAAAACAAATCCAGGTAACCTCGATTTGATTGAATGAAAGCAAATGGGAAATGAAGCAGGGAACAGTAAACGGTAATTAGCAAACAAGTAGGGCAACTCTTGCTTCCATGATAAAATAAATACACGTCCATGACTCCAATAGATATGCCAGGCGATTCGGTGTCGTAAGCAGCATTCCTTTCGAATAATAGGTGTGTATTTATTTCATCATGGGGGTAAGAGTTACTCTACTTGTTTGTCATTTACCATTTATTTACTGTTCCCTGCCTCATTTCCCATTTACTTTCATTTTTGTTTCACATGCTGGCTGCTTTTTTCAATCAAGGACTGTGGGCAGAAACTAGAACATTTACACACACACACACACACACACACACACACACACACACACACACACACACACACACACATTTACATGCACACAACCACGCACACACGCACGTACGCATGGACACACACACACACACACACACACACACACACACACACACACACACACACACACATACACACACATGGACGCATGCATCAGCGCACGCAAGCATGCATGGACGCACACACCACACCAGTTTGGGGGTCGGAGTGGCTCAGTGGTACAGCGCCGAACTCGTTATCTTCGTGATCTTGGAGTTGCGGGCTCGAATCTCCGCTGGGCAGTTTTGGTACATGAGGATTTCTTCCCTCAGAGTTAACATTGGTTCTGACTCCATTTCCCATACAGTCCTTCGAATGAGACTATAAAAAAAAGGTTCCGTGTGTGAATGCACGTATAACATCTTGCACACACGTAAAATCCCATCACTAACTTACGGATGAGAAGACCAGTTTGGCCGTTGGTATGGATGACCCGTTATACATAGCATGCACCCTGCGTGAGAAATGGAAAGAATGAAGGAAGTAAGGAAACTGAGTGAACGATATTGAACCATAATGACTGGATGACACGGGAAAGATTGAATGAACCGCCAGCTGGCAGCTCTTCAGTCGGCACTACGCAACTAGGTAGCCCGTTGTGTAAACGAGTGTGGATTGTAAAGCGCTTAGAGCTTGGTCTCTAGCCGACGATAAGCGCTACAGAAGTATTCTTATTCTTCATCATCATCATAATAATGATGATAATAATAATAATAATTATTATTATTATTATTATTATTATATTTATAATAACAATGATAATAATGGTAATAATAATAATAATAATAATAATAATCTAGCGCACGCAAGTGCACATGAACGCATGGACATTCGCATTCACGTATCTATTAAGAGAAAATCCATCATCCTACAGATGTAATGTTACCACAAGGTCTTGGACATCTGGGAGTGGGACGAAGTACCGCACCAAGTGAGGACCTGCAGGCCATGCATTATCAGGAAATGACATGGGTCTGGATCATTTCAAGACTTGCCAGACTGACAGTAATCAATCCAGGCACTGCACTACAGAGAAAAAAAAAAAAACAAGCAGAGAGAGAAGAAGGTGAGAGAACAGAACCCAGTTGCCAGAGGTGTTCTTTGCTGGCTCTTAGTGGGGCTGCATGGAATCACAACGGATGAAAGTCATGACTGGTGTCCCACAAACATCTGTGTGGGGTGAAGAGGTAGATCAATCAAGACAAGACAAAGTCATAACTGCTGTGTCTCAAACTGTGGGGTGAAAAGGTAGGTCAAACAAGACAAGACAAAGTCATGACTGGTGTGTCACAAACGTCTGTGTGGGGTGAAGAGGTAGGTGAAACAAGACATGTCACAGTAATGACTGGCGTGTCACAAACGTCTGTGTGGGGTGAAGAGGTAGGTGAAACAAGACAAGTCAAAATCATGACTGGTGTGTCACAAACATTGAGCGGGGTGAAGAGGTGGGTCAAACAAGACAAGTCACAGTAATGACTGGTGTGTCACAACATCTGTCTGGGTGAAGAGGTGGGACAAACAAGACAAGTCATTTACAGGAGAGGAAACAGTGTGGTCATTTACCTCTTGCTACGTGGGTATGTAACCCCCTGGTCAGGTTCTTCCTATTTATTAACTTATCAAGTTATTATTTCATTTCATTTAATCTGTTTGCTCTGTTTGTTTGATGGCCTGTGTTTCAGTCGATGTAACCAGTCGTGATTTTAACATTTTCACTACTTTCTCTTCTAGTGCTTTCTGTCGTCCTTGCATGACCACAGTCCACAGATAGAGAAACGGGCAGAGAGCAGAGCTGAGTGGTAACCCGAATACAACGATGGCGTCATGGGTGTTGTTGGATGCTGGAACACCTGTTGCAGCCATCACCATGACAACTCCGAGAAAAAGCCAGCTTGCGCTGTTTGTGGTCACCACTGTTCTCATCAGGTACACTGCAGAATACACCGATCTTGATAAGGAACCCAGCATAGTTCTGAACTTAGGTGTTCGTCTGTAAATGACAAACTGGCCAGTCATTATTGTTAAGTAGACCACAAAGTTCATAGTCACAATGACATATGGCCATCGGAATTCTCGATCAGATTGATATTGACTGAATAATACCATGCGGCAAAGACCTGTCTGACCTTGGAATTCCCCACTGTGACAACCCAGAAAGAAGTGGTATCAAGGGATATCAGGGTTCCAGCACACCACGGTGCTATCAAAACTGGTGTGAGTGAAACTGACTTCTGCGTACATGAGGCTTTACCAAAGCAAAGGACAATGACGTGATCCATAGTGATGAACCCAATGATCAACATTGACACTTCACTGGACATGTAGAAAAGAAAGTTAGCCAGCTTACAAGGCAAACTGTTGATCCACATCTTTTCAGAGTAAATGTAATGATCATTGAATATCTCATTAGCTACTAAAACAATACTGTCGTGACATCCCATACACTCCTGAGCAAAGAGTAAATTAGCAATCATGGCTAAATTCCTCTCAAACTCGCCTTTGACTGCCAATAAACGGATGAAGCTCACCAGGTTTCCTAATGTAGCACACGCACTGACCACCCAGAAGAAAATTCGATACAGTTCAGTTGGCATCAGCTTTGTGCATGACGGAAGTACAGTGTGGGGAGCTGAGCACTGTAGTGTACCTGACTGGTCTGGAAGCAAATTTTCACAGCAGAACCTGTAACTTGGAGCAAAGATATTTCGTAAATGATTAGACCGTGATAGCAAATCCAAAGGGAAATGTTCAACTGGGTTAAACCTAATGTCCACCTCACACAACTGTGGCATATTTTTGAAACCTACACATCCAATAATTTTAACGGCAGAAAGAGAGAAATTTAAGTGGTTCACCAAGGGCAAGTAAATAGACAACACTGAATTCAGTCCATGAAGATTTGTTTCTGATATATCTATCCACATCACTGAGTAATGAACACGCTTTGTCAATTTGTTTATCGCGTTTGACCCGAAGGGGTTCCTTGCTAATTGTAGAGTTTTCAAATAACGTAGTTCAAGAAATTTAGACACGTCCAAGTAATTCAAATCGTTGTTCTTGAGGTCAATGTACTGTAAGTTCAAAAGCTGAATGCTTGATACATTAGAAATTTTGCATCAGCCAGAGTAAGACGAATAAGATAAATATTTGTGTTAAACTCATCCAGTGACATCCCTGATCCTGTGGCGTCCACATACCGGAGCTGTGAGAAGAGATCAACAGGAAACGTGTTTCTGCACAGGAAGGAGTGACCCTGACACAGACAACCTTCAGGACAAGTCATGTCGCACATCACTTCATCATCTCGTTGTGGACACTGGCCCCAGCCATCACACAGATGATCTCCATGGAGACAAATTGTAGATGCTCGACACTGGAAACAATCCAGAACATTGAATTTGTTTACAGTCTAGTTCGTCCTCTCCATTTACACAGTCAGAGAATCCATTGCATCGAGTGTAGAGAGGAAGACAGTACAGCCACTCAGATGTACAACGATAATGAGTGTCTGGACAAGGTTCTTCAGATTCCATTACATGTTGTGTAAAGTATCCAGTACCATCCAACTTAACGTGAAAGCTCTGCTTGGTGCTCACATCTTTGGGCTGTGTGCAGTATTTATACGAAGAGTAATCCGATTGCTGGCAACTAATTTCATCAGAGTCATCCACACAATCAGAGTACTCGTTACAACGTTGACCGTGTAACACACACTGACCATTAGAACAGCCAAAGCCTTGACAAGAAGGGTGCTCACAAAATGACTCATCACTATTGTCTGGACAGTCCTGTCTGAAGTCACACAATGAAGTGTAATGTAGAGATGTGACATCATCATCACAACTGAACAGACCATGTGTACATATAGCATTTCTCTCTGCAAATGAGAACTCGTTGTCCTGCTCAGCACTGACATTCAGCAAAACAAAACCTTCAGAATGATAGGAGTTTCCATGGTAACTGTCAGACTCACAGTACAGGAATGAGTGAATCACGTGACCATGTGAACAAACCAATAAACTTTGTCTAGTATGTGTGAGAATGGATGAAACTGACTGGGACTGGGACAATGCAGCTTGTGGTGGAGATACACCAACTGCTTGTAATTTCTTTTCGCATAATGTGTTGCAAATCCTAAATACCGTTTCAGTGCTTCTTCGATTAAGCCACGGGAAAACCAGTACCCCCTCATCTCCACCCTTGAAACGGTTCGACACTTGTTTATGTATATTATGTGATTCACGTTGTACATAACAGTTTTATCAGACCATTTTCTGAACTTGCTATACATAAAAGGAACCGTATACCAACCTGATGTGTGACCAATAAGCGCTAAGAAATTAAAATAATTTGCAAAAGCACGTACAGATTCTTCCAGTTCCTTTCTTGTTTTTACAGAAGCCAACACATGGCCATATTTCATACATTCATGAGAGGCATAAGACCATGTAGATATAATTCTGGCCGGACCAGCTTGAAACATTTGTTAGTCGAAGCCACCATCCCCTGACAGCCAGGACTGCTGAAGGGACAGTGTTCTGTTTCATCCCGTCCGTCTTCACACTCCGTCTTCAAATTGCACTGTAAGATGGGATGGAATTTAGAATAGGTAGTCACTGAGCAGTTGAACAATCCACTGGGCAGTTTGTAAGGGTGTCCAGAGACACAGACAACAGCAAAGGACATTTTGAGAAAAATCAGGGTAGTTTCCACGGTAAATGAAGTGAGTTCTAAGATATGAAGCAATAAATAAGGAAGCTGGTATGGAAGAATCAGCACCCAAAAGAGCGCCGTATTCCTGTGATGTAGCATGTTTCCTGTATGTCACATGTATATCATCTCTGTTTTAGCCATTCCTTAAAACCATACGACTGCTGAACACTCCCCATTACGGCACATGTAGAATGGAATGTCAGTTCTGTTCTGAATGAAACCCTAGAAAATCCACCAACATATGGTAGATTTACATATCTAGAATATTGTGTGATGTGTTGTATAATTAAATCATGATACTTTATTGTTTGAATATTGACTGCAGCTGTCGATGTGTTCCTGATCGTTATCCACATTGAATTTGCCTTTGAATCTAAAAACATATCTTGAAGCCAATGATAATCATTTGCCAGACTTATTTGAATTACATTTTGGGTCCGTAACATTATATAAATACCATGTATCTTCCAGTCTCTAAAGTGCCAAAATGCCAACCGTTGAACATGAGCACGTACATGCATATCATGTGCCACCTTCACGTGCAGGTTGCAATAATCAACGGAATTCCCACACATCCCATACACCACTCCCTGGCTTGCTGTAAACTTTCCAGGGTGTAGAGGTCACAATCAGACGTATTGCTCTGCAGAAATGTTGTACTTGTGTCGTTTTGTTTCATAAAAAGGCGTACACCTGGACAGTAGTCACCGATCTTTTGAGATACAGTTGTGGCGCCTCTGGTAGTGTTGCCACTTATGGTAAACACTGTACAGAAAACAAGCCCACTAATGCATCAAACAGATCAGGAAAACCCCTACTAGTGCCACGTCTGTTGGTCTTTGCTTATTGTCTGGAATGCAAAACAGACTGCAATGCTGCTGTTTCCTGCACTGCTTGCTTGTCGTGGGATAACGAGGTCTGTTCTGATCAGCTCTCAGCAGCTTAGTTCCCTCTGCTCTCCTCTGCTACTCTTGCTTGGTTGCTCTGCACTGACTGGCTTTTACTCAATTGTCAACAATTTGCATCTCTGTGCTCCCCCACCCCTCCACCCCCCCACCCCAACCCCACGCACGAACACTGTCTTCACCCAATTTTTCTTTTAAGTTTCATTGCTCCTCTTACCTTCATATTGTTCTACTTCATTTTCCTTTGTTCTACTCTTCGTCCCTCATCACTCTTCAGTCTGTTTTAATGCTGCTCTTCTTCTGCTATACTTCACTTTCTTTTTTTTTTTCTTATTGACTTATGTAACTGACAGTTCCGTCGCCAAGGTAAGTCAGGCTAGGGATACAGAGGACAGAAAAATGGTCGAACTATTCAGGAAGACAATGGTGCATAAAGTTTAACAACCTCAAGTCTAACAATAAAGGTAGAATCTGTGACACAAGCACACCACTGGCTTTCACCTACAAACATAGAATTCAACAAGCAATGATATTTATTATATCAGCTGACTGTCTGAACCTGCATAAAAGTACATACGCAGTGTGGTCTCATGACCTAACGGATGTCTTGTAGCATATATGGACTAGTTCGCACACAATGATACCTCCTTGTTGAAAGAGAGGCCGAAATACTGTGTGTGTGTGTGTGTGTGTGTGTGTGTGTGTGTGTGTGTGTGTGTGTGTGTGTGTGTGTGTGTGTGTGTGTGTGTGTGTGTGTGTGTGTGTGTGTGTGTGTGTGTGTGTGTGTGTGTGTGTGTGTGTGTGTGTGTGTGTGTGTGTGTGTGTGTGTGTGTGTGTGTGTGTGTGTGTGTGTGTGTGTGCACGCCTAAGTGAATGTATGAGGCAGTAATGTTTACACAGGGACTGATGCAACACACCCGATACATACACATCAATAAATCTCTCTCTCTCTCTCTCTCTCTCTCTCTCTCTCTCTCTCTCTCTCTCTCTCTCTCTCTCTCACTATTATGTATTATGTATACGTATATCTGAAAATCTGTTAAACTGTGGGAAGGATATTATGTTTTTTGGGATATACATACACCCAGTAGATAGCCGTTTTTATTTTGATAAGACTATACATGTACCTTAGAACTACTAGAGCAATATTTACTAACACTAATAGAGCAACGAAATGACTTTTACTATATTATTGGAGGAGACTTCAATGCGTATAGGGGAATGGGGTCTGAGTGTTAACGATGATGATGACTCATCAAACAATGATCAGGATGTGTGCGCACGAAGGTCAATGGACTCTGTTACAAATGGTTTTGGTAAAAAAATAATAGAATTTTGTACAACATTTATATTAACTCCTCTAAATGGACTAAGTGCACAGAACTTTGATGGTGCATACACATTCTATTCTGATAGAGGGAATAGTACAATTGACTATTATGTATGTTCATTTGAGTTGATTGGTAATGTAAAAAAATTGTGTTATTCATGAAAGAAATGAATCTCATCATTTGCCAGTCAGTATGGTAATGCAGAGCACATTGCCAGTCCCCCAGGAAGACAAAGCTAAGAGAAAATTTGTAAAGAAAATTAGATGGGACCCAGCAAAACAACATGAATACATACAGCATATGGAAACAGAGAGATTTAAAACTCTACTAAAACAGATTACAGACGGGATAGACACTGATATAGATTTAAGCATAGAAAATGTCAATAAACTATTAAAAGAGGCTGGTAAAAGTATGTATGTAAATATAGGCATAGGAGGGGATAAAAAAAATAACAAATGGATGGTATGATAAGGAATGTAAAGCCAAGAAAAAAGATGCTAGACACGCATTATGTACACTGACGCATACCAACAGATTCAAAAACCCAATTTTGTATGACGTAAGAAAGGAGTCATATGAAAACAAAAGAACAATATATAAAGAAACAATCAGAGAGAAGAAAAACAATATAGTAAACAAACATAGGAGGCACTCATACAAAACCAAAACGACAGTAAGATGTTTTGGAACATTATAAAAAGCACTAAAAAGAAAATGATTACACTACCATCAATAAGTATGACACAGTGGCAAGAACACTTCGAAGTGTTTTCAATCTGCAGTTACCTGAAGAGCAAACCTGAAGAGGTGCAACAAAACATTGACGTCGAGGAAGAGGAAATCCATATACAAGAATTAGATGAAGAAATAACTAATGCTGAAATAAGTCTAGCAATAAAGAAATTGATTGAAAAAGGTAAAGCATCTGGACTAGACGGAATACCACCTGAATTTTTTAAGACCACAGAACAACACATAACCCCATTTCTAATCAAATTATTTAATAAGATATTGAGGATAGTTATTTTCCTATAGAATGGACAAAAGCTGTAATAGTGCCTCTTTTTCAAAAAAGGTGATAAACAAACTCCAGAAAATTATAGAGGTATATCCCTATTATGTGTCTTAAGTAAAATCTTCACAGCTATAATAAATAGAAGATTATACAACTGGGCAGAGGAAGAGAACAAAATAAGCAAAGAGCAAGCAGGATTTAGAAAAAACTTCTCTACCATAGACCATGTTTACGCTTTGGTATCAATGATAAGTAATTGCTTGTATGGGCAGAAAGAAGCAAATTATATGTAGCATTTATTGACTATCAAAAAGCGTTTGATACAGTCAACAGGGACAAGCATATGGGAAATCCTAAAGAAACATAAAATATCTACTAAAATGTTAAACATGTTAAAAGGAATGTACAGAACAGTTCAGGCATGTGTGAGACATGGGAATGAACTGACAGAATTCTTCGACTGTCCTCAAGGAGTGAAACAAGGTGCTTACTATCTCCTTTAAATTTTTTTTCCCTTTTGATAACAGTAGTGGCAGAAAAGGTAACATTGAGAGGAAGACATGGCTACCAATTTCTACCAGGAACTGAGGAACTATTCCTGTTACTCTTTGCTGATGATATAGCACTAATATCGACAACTCCATCAGGATTACAAAATCAACTTAAAAATCTCCAAGAAACCTCTGATCAAATAGGCTTAACAGTGAATCTACAAAAAACAAAAGTCATGGTATTCAGGAAAGGAGGATATTTAGGAAGAGCAGAGAAATGGTATTATAAAGGTGAAGAAATAGAAGTTGTAAATAGTTATAAATATTTGGGTTATACATTGACAACCAAACTCTCGGCAGATATCTCCCTCTCAGAATATGCAGGTAGAGCTAAAGGTAAGGTGATTGAAATAATGAAAACCATGTACAGTTTAGGACATATAGACATGAATATCTATTTTAAATTATTTGATACCCAAATCAAAACCACTATTACTATATGCAGCTGAGGTATGGGGATTAACCATGTATTCAGCAGTAGAAAATGTACACCTACTTGCATGTAAAAAATATTTAGGGGTAGGAAAGAAAACACCAAATAATCTAGTGTATGGAGTTAGGCAGATACCCCATTATATATAGATAGTACAATAAAAGCAATTAGATATTGGCTCCATTTAGTAAATATGCCACCTGATAGGATTCCAAAAGAAGCATATGAAAGGGAAAAAATAGAAGTAACTCAAAACAAAACTGGGCTCTAGGAATAAAAGGATGTCTGGATAGGTATGGTTTCTCAGAGGTATGGATAAATGAAGGGGTAAGTAATGAACATGGTTTTATAAAGGAGTTAAAACAAAGAATTATAGATTGTTATAAACAAACCTGGCATGAGAAAATAACAAACAGCGAGAGATTCACAACATACTATACATTCAAAACCTTGCATCAAACAGAGGAATATCTGCATCAAATTACTATAACTAAATTTAGGAAAGCATTAACAAAAATGAGACTTGGCATAAATGATTACACATCAATAGGAAAATACACTGATAGTTTGGTGATTGCAACTTGCCCCTTTTGTCCTGTAGATGAAACAGAAATGCACTTTTTAACAGCATGTCCAACTTACAACCAATTAAGAGTGAAATACATAATTAAACATTTTAACAATTTGAACATGATCAGATTAGATAATATACTACAAAACAAAAATACAGAGATCATGCGGGATGTAGCTATGTACATCTTTTATGCTCTCAAATTCAGAGAAAGTCAGTTATAAGGATTAAAGCTCAAGGGCTGGCAATGTGGCCTACAGGTTAAAACTGACTTGTTAAACATATGGAAATTAGAAAGAAGGAGGGAAAGATAGAAAGGATTTTTGTTTTGTTTGTTTGTTTGTTTGTTTTTGTATAAAATGAATAGAAAATTTAAGAAATAACACGTATAAGATGTAGAGAGGAGATGGAAAAGAACAAAAATGAAATAAAACAGGATTAGATTGAATGTGCTGCAAATTGGATACTGTACGTTATTATGTACAATTGATAAGTATTAGAGGTGAACAAAAATGAGTGCTGACCAGTTTCGCGTAGAGTGATATTATTTAGTACAAACCCTGTGTGTTCTACATATTGCAGTTAAATATACATACTTATTGTGACGCGTGCATGTAAAGAAGTTTTTTTTTTTTTGAGAATCTGGGTCAATGGCTAACTTTAGAGCGATTAACAAAGGTCAAGGTCTTTTCTGCGTGGCCCGCTGCGTCTTCTTTCGCGAGACGAGTGACGGTGTGCTGCGCGCGTGTAGTGACTCGCTTCAACCACACAGATCTAGTTTGACCCACTACAGTTCTACGCTCGCTCGAAGGGACTCTGTCCCAAGTAGAAATATTATTATCACGCAAAAATGAATCCGATTATTGTTTTGAGGTTGAAACAGCTTTCATGGAAGTTTCACGTTCTGTCGATGATAGTAGAGTAAAATCCTGTCTGTCCTAACGTAACCTACTACATAATGAAGAAGACGAGTAAGTCCAATGTGGAACGTAACAACAAATATTAAGTAACATCACACACGAGCAAACGGAAAAATAGGAAATGTACCAACCCTGTTTCAAGATGGCAGAGAAATCCAAATCAGATCATGTTTGTGTATATATATAGAATTATATGTTGACATATTAGTTTGGTCGAAATGGACAGATGCTTTGATTAAACTGATATATGGTTGACACTGAAGTTAATAGAATATTATTGTTATATTTTGTCTTGCGTTTGTAGAATGGTTCATTTTGTTCTATGAAATTGAAACTGACGCTGCGAACTCTTTGTGAATGGACCTTTGGCCCCCACATAAATGGCGCGGCGTTAACGCGCGTCAAGTGTCAAAGTGTCTCTCTCACACACACACACACACACACACACACACACACACACACGCATGAACACGCACACAGACACATATATACATGAAGAACACACACACACACACACACACACACACACACACACACACACATACATACACACACACACACATACATACACATGAACACATTTACAGTCCATGGGATCTACCAACATTAGCTGGTTATCTGGTATTTTTCTGAGTCACTGCATCTGAGTTCTGACGTTCTGGCTGCTGACTGTAGCGCATCTGTCTCAGCCTTGAAGTTTGTAGAGAACTGACCTGTGAAGATACTAGTTGGACAAGAGATCCATCCATCAATGTTAGGAAAATTTCTCCACTGTTTCTGGTGGCGGCCTCTTCTCAGCCCCCCCCCCCCACCCCACCCCCCTCCCCCTCGTGAAAGCGTGTGCCTAGAACTCTTTGAGGTATACTTGCTCTATGTATTGGGGGTTGCTGCTTTCCTCTCCAGTTCTGACTGTGTGCCCTTTGTTAGAATGCCAGGAATGCTGATTCTTATTTCTGGGAATTGATGTCTTTTCCATGATGGTAGTTAACTGTGTGATGGACCTGTCTTGCTTCCTTGTTGCAAAAGTTCAGGATCCTATCTCTCAAGTCTACGTGCGTTGTGCACAATGCTGCTGCACTTGAATATGCATTTGATGAACTATGACATTGTTAAAATGCTTCTATAGAATGAAACACATAAATCAATGAAATGCTGTATTGATTCATTCATAAACTGGCTTTATTACTGTCTTCAGTTTTTGATGATCTGATTTCAAATAGTTTCTGTTTGATCCTGCAATATGACACTCGTCATTGTCTTCAACATCATGAGTCTCCAAGTCTGACAGTGATGATAATAAATTGGGAGTTTAAATCACAAAATCAAGGCTACAATAACGATAAATTTGTATGCTCGTTTATGAAAAGCATTTAAATTTGTTTATTAGTCTTTTTTACGCAGATTTGAAAATACTGTGTAAAAAAAATAGACTGCAAGCACTATGGTATTGTGACTTACCAGACTGTGCACATGGACATGTGTTAACAATGTGACTTTTTGTTTAAAATGTCGAAACATATACAGTACCCCCCTCTATCTGTGGTTCACTTACCTCATCTTTCTTTCTCTCTATATGTTACCAATCAGAACGAGTACTCCATGTCCATGAAGTGAGTCCTATGACACCATGAACAGCCAGTCTGAAACACAAGGAAGAGAGCACTGTACACTCTGACACACTACAGGAAAACAACACTGAACAGTCTGACACAATACAGGAAAAGAGTACTATACATTATGACACACTACAGGAAGAGAGCATTGCACAGTCCAACACGCTACAGGAAAAGAGCACTGCACAAGGCACTGTACAGTCTGACACACTACAGAAAAATAGCACTGTACACTCTGACACGCTACAAGAAAAGAGCACTGAACAGTATGAAAGACTACAGGAAAAGGGCACTGCACAATATGACACATTACAGGAAAAGAGCAGCACATTATGACACATTGCAGGAAAACAGTACTGCACATTATGACACACTGCAGGAAAACAGTACTGCACATTATGACACACTGCAGGAAAACAGCACTGAACAGTCCGACACACTGCAGGAAAAGAGCACTGCACAGTCTCACAGACTGCAGGAAAAGACCACTGCACTTTATGACACATTGCAGGAAAACAGTACTGCACATTATGACACACTGCAGGAAAACAGCACTGAACAGTCCGACATACTGCAGGAAAAGAGCACTGCACAGTCTCACAGACTGCAGGAAAAGAGCACTGCACAGTCTCACAGACTGCAGGAAAAGAGCACAGCACATTATGACACATTGCAGGAAAAGAATACTGCATTATGGCACATTGCAGGAAAACAGCACTGCACATTATGACACATTGCAGGAAAACAGTACTGCACATTATGACACATTGCAGGAAAACAGCACTGCACAGTATGACACACTGCAGGAAAAAGAGAACAGTCCCACTGCAGGAAAAGAGCACTGCACAGTCTCACAGACTGCAGGAAAAGAGCACTGCATATTATGACACATTACAGGAAAAGAGTACTGCACATTATGACACACTGCAGGAAAACAGCATTGACAGTCAGACACAATGCAGGAAAGAGCACTGCACAGTCTGACACACTGCTAAGAAAGAGCACTGAACAATCTGACACACTAAAGGACAAATGGACAGAGAGTCTAAAGTCTACCGTATAAATCTCCTGAAGGAATATATGGAGAGAGAATATCCATTCAGTGAGAGAAAGGGTCTATGCAACTCCAGCCATACACATTCAGAATCAAAGTCATCCTAAAAACAAAAAAAAAAAAACCCCTAGGGGCAGACTACCTGAGTCGAACATTCCCAATAAAATAACACTCTGGCAGAGCAAAGCCTTCCACCGGGGGCATTTGCAGGGGCGGATCACTGTTTTGTAAGGGGGGGGGGGCTAATCCATCGAAGGTGCGAAGCGCCAAGCTTACTAGGAGGGTCCAGGGGCATGCCCCCCCCCCCCCCCCCCCCCCGGAAAATTTTTAAATCAAAGACGTAAAATGGTGCAATCTGGGCATGTAAATGTGACTCTAGGTGTACTGTTCATTTACCTCTAGAAACGTGATTGGAACCATATCATACTGCTTCCAAACTGACATTTCTGCAGTGAAAGAGCATGATATATATATATATATATATATATATATATATATATATATATATATATGAAATGTACGTGATTATGTTTCTCAACTCTTTTCCTCAACATCTTTGTAAGTTGAAAGAAAACGCATGCCTACCTTTCAACCACAGCTTGCTTGCACTCCCATGCAAACTGGACGATCACAACTGCTGCTATATATACCAGTCCACTCCACACTGTCACAGCTCGTGCTTGCCCAGTTCTCTAACCACAGTGCTGAACCAGACACCAAGCTTTAAAAGTCTGGCGTATAATTTGAAAGAAATCAGTTTGTTCTTACTATACACAGTTTCAAGAGCTTAGTGCATTGCATCAGCCGCAGCGCAGTCTTTGCTCAGCAAATCAGTTTCACTTGCAAATTCCAAGTGTGAGTGATGGAAACACCAATAAGAAGACGCTTGGGTGTTCGTTCTTTCTCCAATATTGAAATTACTGTGTGGAATCCCCTACCACTTGCCCTGAAAAACAGCAAGTCTGCTCGTCGTTCAAAATTTAAAAGCCCCCTGAAGACTCACCCGTTCACACAATCTGCCTAAATTTGAAATGTGAACTATAATTAGAACTGGACAGATTTCCTTCACAACTCTCGGTCTGATGGGTGAAATAAGTGTCTATTCAGATGCAAGAAGGTCTGTCATTTTAAATGTTATCTTTGTGCGGAACTTCTTTGCAAAGGCATCCACAACGCTGTCAGTATGACTGGAATCTGAGATCCTAAGAAGAATGCAATGAATTAACGTGGATGAAGTCAGTGTTCGACAGGAAACTAACAAAATACAACTAATTTCATGCTTTTCTGAGGGAAATGCTATTTATCTTCAGTCCATGCCCCCCCCCCCCCCCCCCCCCTCAACATCCCCCCCTCCCTTACCATCCCAACAAGCTTTCATGAATTGGAGCAGCAAGTGTCGTGTTTGGCCCACGTGCGTCACCCCGTTCCGGGTGAAGTGCGAAATTGAAAAATATCTCGTTCTCAGTAGTCGCAGCCAGTTGCACGCAGTTTCCAGAATGTTAAACCTCGATTACCCCTGCAGCGCTTGAAGTTGATAATAGCCTAATAATTAAGTCACAAGAACTTGCTTTTGATCAGCCAGTTTTGATGTGAAACTTTTTGGGGCTTAATGTTCGGCCGTGATGCGTCACGACAACGCGTCC
>JADBJO010000758.1:479869-524088 GCA_016801955.1 Conus betulinus | reverse complement strand
GCAGAACGCAACGTTCAAAATGGGTTTTCTTTCATTACTCTCGTTTTAAGGCACCTAAGGCCTAAATATAATCATGTTCAAATGTGAAACATAACACACATATAAATTATCTTTTTTGTTTTGGATGGCTTCTTTTAAAAAAGACAAACGAATTAATGTTCGAAAACAAAAAGAAACATTCAAATAACCGTCAATATTTGGATATGTTTCTTCAAAACAAGTGGATGCCACACACACACACACACACACACACACACACACACCACACACACACACACACACACACACACACACACACACACACACACACTGCCGACAAAGCTGGATCTTGAACCTCTGAAGTTTTGCGGTAGAAGACAGAACCGAAATTTTCGAAAGATGAAGTTCCTTTTGACCAAGATAAAGACGTGTTCGTTTTGTGATGCCGCGAAGTTAAGAAGTAAAAAGGTCACATAGTCCAATAAGGTCGAAGCGGTTAAATATCTAATAACGCAAATTTCTGAAATATCATTGTCATAATTATTTCTCTTTGTTCGTCGTACACTATTTAGGCCTATTAATAATGAGCAGTCCAAAAGCTGTAGCTTGTAATAAGTATACTATAATGCCATGGGACTACTACACATCATTTTCTTTTTTTTTCTTCTTTAAAATAAGATCCAAATCAGAAAAATCGGAGACATCTGAGGTAGAAGGAAAGAGTTTTAAGAGTTGGGTGTAGCATGTAATGAATTAGGATATCCATAATAAAAGAGTGCGGCTATTATGATTTCGTGTCTCTCGTTGTCTTCCCATGACTATCCATATGTCTTCCCATGACTATCCATATTGACATTCACATAGCCCTGTCACCCTATTATGTAACATTATGGGGATAATTATATGATTTGTTCCCTCGGCTTTGACCTCCTCTCTGCCCCCCATCCATCTCTGACCTATCATACCTCCTTCAACGGTTTGTGTCCCTCCTGTACCGTAAGGGAGTGCATGAGTGAGGAAATGTATGTGTGTGAGTTTGTGTGCGTGTGTGCCCACGCATACGTGTGTACATGCGTGTGTACATGCGTGTGTACGTAGTCTCTCTCTCTCTCTCTCTCTCTCTCTCTCTCTCTCTCTCTCTCTCTCTCTCTCTCTCTACTCTCTCTGACTCTCTCTCTTACACACAGACACACACACACACACACACACACACACACACACACACACTCTCTCTCTCTCACTCTCTCTCTCTCTCTCTCTCTCTCTCTCTCTCTCTCTCTACACACACACACACACACACACACACACACACACACACACACACACACACACACACGTTTGAACACGCAAACGCGCAGCGCAGGCACACAAAAAACTCAAAACACGCACATACACTTCTACAGAGAGATAATTGTGTAACTTGCAGGATTTGAGGGGAGAAGTCTTAAAGGTTCTGTTAAATTGTCTAGGGGAAAGAGTATCGTCCCACGAGAAGATGTTTAGAGTGGGTGGGGTATGTAAAGTGATAGCTGACACGGGGGTATCCTAGAGAGAGAGAGAGAGAGAGAGAGAGAGAGAGAGAGAGAGAGAGAGAGAGAGAGAGGAGAGAGAGAGAGAGAGAGAGAGAGAGAGAGAGAGATGGAGGGAGGGAGGGAGACAGAGACAGAGAATGAGAGAGAGAGGTGAGAGAGGGAGGGAGAGAGGAGGGAGAGGGAGAGAGGAGAGAGAGAGAGATTGCGTGATTATAGACAAATGAATCACAAATGTATTTGAGCTTGAATGCAGTTGTTTCAAGGTACACACACACACACACACACACACACACACACACACACACACACACACACACACACACACCGTCACGCTCTCTCCACACACACACATACATGCTTGCACGTCCAGAGACAGAGAGAGAGAGAGAGAGAGAGAGAGAGGGGAGGGGGGGGAGGCAGAGACCAACAGACAGTTTGATGGACAGAGTAAAAACTAAAGAGAGTCAAACAGATAGAGGGAGGACGATACATAAAGAGAATGAGCGAGAAAAACAAATAGAGAGAAAGATAAACCTACAGAAAGATAAACAGACACAAATAAAATCATAGACAGAAAGACAATGGGGCAACTGATACGTAAAACCATGAGAGAGGGAGGTGGGGGTAGAGTTGGGGCAGAGACCGAACATGTCTTCGACGTCGGTTTTTTTTTTCACGGGAAATGCTGTCTCAGAGCGACAACTTTTTTACGGCAGCAATTTTTTACGTGAAATGCTGTCGCTGCGACACGATTTTATTTTTAGGCAACGACACGATTTTATGAACATTTCACGTGAAATCCTGTCGCGCTACCAATTTTTTTTTTTATGAAATTAAGTCGCTCAGCGATAATTTTTCATGAACCAGCTGCAGTATTTCCCGGGAAAAACTGTCGCTGCGACACACTATTTTATGAGCGACAGTATTATATACGACACCAGCCAGTGTGTCTGGTCTCTCGTTTCCTTAACCCCAACATGTCCAGGGCAGTACATCCATATGAGTCTCTCCAATGGAAGGCTGCGCACTAGTTCATTCCAAGCAGGGCTTCCCATTCCACTTTTCACTTTCTGAAGTAGGTTCATGGTGTCAGTATCATGGCTTATTGAGTTTGAAACTGGCTTGTGGATAAAAGCCATTGGAGTTCTTGTGTTACTGCTTCTACCATCATAGTTAGACTTGAAGTTGTTAAACTGTGTGCACCATTGTCTACCTGGATAGTTCTGCCATTTTGTTTCACTTTGTATCTCCAGCCTGACTTAGCTTTGGTGATGGAACAGTCAGTGTATATTACAATATCATCTTTTCTGCAAAGGTCTTTATCTGCATCTGAATTTCTGCGTTGGTTTCGCCTTCTGGCCATTCTCGACAATGCCTTCCAAGTTTTGGAGCGATGGCAGTTTGGTAAAGGTGTTTCAAATGGTCTGGATAATTCTGCCATTCCTTGGTTTCTTTTCAGAGTTCCTCAAATTGGCACTCAAGCTGTACACTGTCTTCTGCCTGCCCCATCCATGATTTCACACGTCCTAGCCGAGTGCCCTTTGTTTTTTTACACCGCCGCATGAAGTGGGCTTTTGGGATTTTCAAGTGCCCTGAAATATGCCTTCACATGTTCTAGCTTGTGTTTTGTCTGCATTGAAGGAAGGTCGAGCAGGTAACTCATAGTTTCAACTGGTGTGTCCTTCGTGGTTCCCAGGATCAAAGTCATTGCTTCATTTTGAATTCTTTCTAATTCGAGAAGCTTGTTGCTGGACAGTGTTGTAAGCCCTAATCCATAATCAATCACACTGAGTACAAGTGCGTGATCCAGTCGGTAGAGATGGCGCTGTTCAATGCCTTTAGCTGCCCTTGCTTTCTTGGCAAATAGGCCTTTTCATGCATTTAAGACAATATATCTCCGTATGTTCTAAAGTTTAGCATTCTGTCAAAGCCTACACCCAAATAGCGTAGGTTGTTAGTTGATTCAATTGATATTCCATTGAAGGAAACTGGTGAGGATACTTGTCCTGATGTCTTGTTGTTGAGAGTACAGGCTAATGCCTGGGCTTTTGTAGGGTTGATGGACGATCTAGTTTCTTGACACCACTGAGCAATGTTGTTCAACTGTTGCTGAACTGCTTTTGTTCTTTTTCTTGGACATTCTGTGATGTTTTGTAGATCAGGCCATCATCTGCTAGTGTCATCACTCGAGCAATTCCGTTTTTGTTTGAGGTCATCAAGGCCTTTAGTGTAAACATTGTACAAAACAGGGGAAAGAGGAGAACCTAGAGGTAATTCCACAGAAAGTTTATGAGGCTCAGACGTCCAGTCTCCAAAATCGTATGATGGCGGTTGGTCGTGAAGTGCTGCTGCTATCCATCGTGCAAGTGACTTGCTGACTCCATAGTCAAGGAGTAATTCCATGAGAAACGAAAACTGGACTTTGTTGTATGCGTCTTCCAGATCTACTGCAACAGCCAGTGTTCCTTCCTTTCTTTGGAATCCTCCATATACTTCATAGGCAAAAGCGGCTGCATTTTCCCATGTACACATTACCTGTTCTATAGCCTCCTTGATTTGATGGGAGGATTTGTCGACTTTCAAAATGTCTTGCCAGTTTTCTCGCTATGATTCGTTCCATGAGCTTTCCTGCTATATCTTGCATAGTGAGTATGTGGTAGCCATTTAGCCAATGACTATCTTTTCCTGGTTTTAGTAAAGCTTTCAGGTAGCTGTGTGTCCAGTCTTCTGGGACATAGCCTTTATCAAAACTCTCCTGGTAGTGACTGAAAATTTGGGCTTTCTCCTCTTCTGAGAGCTGTTTGATATCTGCACACCATACTTTGTCTGGCCTGGGAGCACTCTCCTAAGTGCATCTAGCTACTGCGTCATCCAATTCAGATGCCGTAATTTTATCATCAATGTCAGTCTGAGCTAGGTGTTGGTTTAACTTGGTCAAGTACTTGTTCTTTTCTTCCAAATTTCTTTGATCACTCTGTTCTGTTAAACGTTTAAGTAGAGCCGATCCTTTCTCCAAATTTGTATTAAGTTTTGTGATCCCATCAGGATCTAAGATATCTGGAGTTGCGTTTTTATTTGTGTTTTTTCCTGCCATGCGACTATAAAAGTGCCAGAACTGAGTCAGTGTTGTTATTAAGTGACACACAAAATTGTTGCCACTTGGTTTCCTTTGCTTCTTCAGCTACTCTTTCGAATTGTTCAGGGTTTTTTTTCACTCATGTCTGTTTTAATAGCTAGATCAGGGCAAGGTTTCTCTCTGCTTAATTCTTATAGCCTTGCGTTTCTCTTTCCAGGCTGTTTCCATGCCTATATTCCTCTAAAGGGGATGAACGATTTGTTTGGTTTGTAGCATTGCTTCTTTTGCATCTTCTGCTCCTTAACGTTCCTATGGTATCCCCTTCATTGTTGTTGTTTTGAAAAGGTTCCTGTTTTTTTTGTTTCGTCTGTGTAACTTTTGGTAGTTTCTGTAAACTGAACACAACAGAGAAATGGTCACTTATATGATGAAGAAGTGCTTCTGCACACATGCCTGTTGTGAATTTTGGTCCAATTACTGCAAAGCAAAACGACATTGTTAGTGTCACCCTGCCTCCCTGTATATGTGGGGATAATGATTTCAGCGCACTAAGGAGTACTTCATCCAGCATCATTTCCAGCGCAGTTCCTTGAGGATTGGTACCATGTTGATCCCACAATTTTGAGCGTGCATTAAGATCTCCACATAATTTAACAAAGTTCCAATCCGTTTTTGATATGTGGGTACCTGGTCGTATGCATGCATTGATGACTACAAGCTTTTTCTGATTACCATCCGGTCTTTCTAGCCTCACACCCATTAAGTCCAAGTGTGTGTGCTGCTACCATTTTTTCCAAGTCTATCCTGGACAGATTGTTTTTCAAGTTTTTTTTGTTGTCATAGCTAGTCCTCTTCCATCATGCTTTTGAAAGATTAAGAAGTCATCCAGTTGTAATGGTCTGTGGGCGGAACTTCTAGTTTCTTGTAGACACATACATCAAAAAGTCATAATTATGCTAGTTTTTCAATTGTTGAGATTTTTTTTCTGGCATTGCAGCAATTTCAAGTACAAATCCGGAAATATTTCTTGGATAGTCTTTCAGCTTTGTTACATTCCTACATACCTTTCCTCTTCCCCCCCCCCCCCCCCCCCCCCCCCTCCCCCCTCTTTTGCTACACCGATTATGGTTTTGACGGGATCCAGTTTTAAGTCCGAAAGCGTGCACCCAAAGATCCCAATGTGCAAGCGAGACAATGTATTCTGAGAACCAATAAGATGGTATTCTTAGTGTTGAGAAGTCACCAGCGGTCACTCTGACAGAGCCTCTTATCAGGGAAGCGCAATGGATGTCCATACATGTAGGGAACAAGTGCACATAGGAAGTCTGTCAGCCTGGTGTCGCCCTAGGGGTGGACTGCATACGTTTTGAGACTGTTTAACCAACAGTCATTCATCCCATCGGTACTGTATATGAAAAGCCTTGGGATTGGTCGACTCCAAGATTTCAAACAAACAAAAAAAAAAAAGTGACGACAACAGGCTGGACAGCTGGGAAACAAAATAGTGAAAAGTGTGCATCATTAAGTTGTTATCAGCCTTTGCGTCTCATCTGGGTTGTTTTTTTTTTTTTTTTAACCCAACCGGTCTCTACACAGGCTGGCTGGCTACTACAGACTCTCATTCAACTTGTGATGAACAAGTCGTATGTAGTTATCATTTTCTGGGGCAAGCCTTAGGCAAAGAAACAACTGTCGTTTTCATCATATTCTCATATTAAAGAACGATTCATTGAAGTATTGGCTGAATAAATTTCCTAAAGCTCCAAATATTATTTCTTTTAATTGAAAATTACCAAAGTTTATCGTATTGTGTATGCCTTTTTAAACTTAACTTTCTCCCGAGCTCATATATATCAAAGTTTGACAACATTGGGTAGAACCATGTGTTTTTGAGTGCTTTGTCATCCTGCAGTTGTTGCCCCTTTTTTCTTTTTATTTCCCCTTTTTTTTTTTTTTGAGCTTAGAGATGATGTTTTAAACTATAATTATGTGAGACAAACCGGCCAAATAAAGACAAAGGAGCTTTGCGATTTTGTTGTGTAAAGCTGTCGTTAGACAAGCATAGCAAAATAAAGACAAAGAAGCTTTGTAATGATGTTTGTCTAAGCTATCTGTGCGAAAAACCGGTAGGCTAAATAAAGACAACGAACATGCCAAAAATTCAAATTACATACCTGTGTGACATTTCCTTGTGTGATTTTCTTCAAACCGGTATACACAGGCTAGCTGATTACTACAGATTCTAATTCAACTTGTGATCAATAAGTCGAATGTGGCTGTCATTCCCCTGTGGCAAGCTCCAGGCAGAAAGGCAGCACAAATTCTCATCATATTTTCATGTTAAAGAATAATTCATTGAAATATTGTTATTTGTATTTGTATTGTTATTTGTATTTGTTACATGTCACATATATTTTATTTGTTACATGTCTCATATATTTTTTCCAATCAATTTTTTTTAAACCAATACATAACAATGTGCATATGGCCATGCATTGCAATGATATAAATATTCATCAAGGAAATCACTTTTTTTTTGTTCTCATAGATGCATAGATATTGAGACAGGCAATATAGTAAAGAGCAATACATATAGTTGTAGACCCATATACCACCCTCCAAACTAAGCCATGTAACGTTTTTAAAGAACGCACCATCGTTCTGATTTTTGTTTTCAAAATGCCAAAGACAACACACACATACACGTACATACACAGGCACAAACACACATGCCCAAGTGCGCCCACGCCCCCCACCCCCCCCCCCCCCCCCCTGTTCAACCAGATGTGCACTATAGCACACAATGACCGCAAAAACGATGTACATCAATATGTAAGTTCACATGCGACAATGCCCGCCCGTAGAACAACCACCGCACACCCAGGGGAAGGTAAAATGAAAGAAAGGAAAAAGGTGTCGCTGACTGATATGGCATAACCATCATTTATTTAAGGCAAATAGTCTCCAGAACATTTTGATATATCTTTCTTAATAATTATGTTGTTCATCAAACTGTTTTCAGATATTGTGTGCAGGTGTTGATGGTGGTTGTATGTTCATTAGTGTTAAGTATGGGATCCATTTTGTCTCGAGCTCACTCTTGCGCATTTTTAACTGTGAATATATTTTTCTGTTTGGTAATTATCCTGTAGTTTTCTGATAAATGAATGGATTTCAGGTTTGATTTCATGAATTCTGCATTTATAAATGAAAATTTTTGCCCATGATAGTATTAAATCAAGTATTACATCTGCTTTGCTTTGTCATCAAACCCAAGAAAACTACGTCAACGTTAAGGGACAGTCCTGCACAGTTTTCATGTTTCTTTTTAATGTTTTTTCCCAATTCTGTCGAGAAATTTCGCAAAAATCTACAACACCACAAATAGTGTTGAACTGAGTCTTTTTCATCGTCACAATGAATGCTTTTGTCATTGTCATCTATGCCCATGTTTTTAAGTGTGCAATTTGTAGCTGATATTTGTGCCTGAAACATTTTTAATGTAATTTCTTGTATTTTACTTATTTTTCTACAGACTACTCCCAGTTTACTGGTGTGTTAATGTTCTGTTCCCATTTGGAGCACGATTTGATATGACATATTACAACTTTTTCCAGTATTACATTTTAATACTCTTGATCCTTTTTTCACACTACAAAGTGTTTGCATTGCTTCAGTAAATGGGTTATAGCTATTATCCCCTAGATTTATCAGTCTTTTTATGATTGCTTGCAGGAAGCTAACATATTTAAACAGTTAATCTTCTTTTTTTTTTTTTTGCAGAACTTATCATGTGTTAAAAGAAACTCCCATTTTCATTCAAAATATCTTTTGCTAAGAATACATTGTTAGTAGTCCAGGTTTTGAAACAAAAACTGGAAATGTATATTTTAAACTTATTGTTGTAAACAAAAAAATGGATTCTGTCGTATGTTCTTATCCTTCCTTTAAATCAACAGAACTAGAAAGTATCATAAGAAGTGGTTACATTTACTTCCCGTGTTCTTTTTTTTTTTTTTTTCGAGCCAAAATAGCGCAGAAGTTTTGTTTCAGGGCATCAGATTTCCAGTATTGTCTTCCATTTTAGTTTACCTAAACTCAGTTTTGTTTTATCGACGGCAATTTAGTGCTTGGATGTAAGATTTCATATCAGGTATACCAGTTCCTCCTTAATGACTACCAGATTCAAACAGGTCACTCAGCTGGGAAATAAGCACTTACATGTTCTACGTTCTGAAATGAATATGTTCTTCTGATCTTATATAGCTTTTTGTCCAATACAAACTGGACGCACAATGTTCTGTAGCATTATAATCTCCTTGTCTGGTGGATATGGTAGTATGATTCACAGTGAAACTAGCTTTGAGAATATTAATGATTTTAGTACTGCTGCTTTGCGCAAAGGTGTACATATTTTTTTGACAATATTTTAAACGAACCTTAATTTCAGCAAGCTTGTCTGGTATTAATTTCAGTTAATTTTCATACGTCACTTGAAAACCGCACACCTAAGATTTGAATTTTTTTTTGAGTTCCATCCCATGCCTTTGTGGGCTAGATATACTTCAGGACAGTTTTTCTTGCCTTCTAACCAGCTGTTTTTTCAAAATTAAGCTCGAGTCCTGAGATTTTCTCAAAGTTTTCATGTGCTGTGAACAATCTTTCGTACGAGTTCTTATCCCCCTCAAGTGTAAACGTTGTGTCATCTGCAAAGTGACTTATATTGAACAATTCCGTTTCTGCTAAGCCAATACCTTTTATATCTTCATCTTCTCTGATTTTGCAGGCGAAGATTTCGGCACACAAGATAAATAAGTATGGTGATATTGGGTCACCTTGGTGACAGCCCCGGTTCATTTTGAAAACTTGTGACATTTTACCATTCACTGTTTCACAAGACTTAATATGTATATAAAAAGGTGGACACCCATTTATACATGTCTTGTCCAAATCCAAATGCAGTTGATACATTTTTTCATGAATATCAACTCACTGAATCGAATGCTTTTTTTCAAAATCAGTCAAAACGAGAAATCCTGGTAAGTTTTCTTTTCAAGATAGTGCATTAAGTCATATATGATTATCAGATTATTCTCAATGTATCTCCCAGTGACAAATTCTGTTTGATCCTCTTTTATTAGCTTCGGCAGTACAGTTTTGATGTGATTCGCTATACCCGTTGATCCGATTTTGTAGGTGACATTTAAAAGAGTTATTGGTCTCCAGATTTTTAAATATTCTCTTGGTTTCTCCCCTTAAGGCAAATATAGTATTAGCGCTTCTCTTTGTGTAACTGACATTGTACCTTTACTACATCTTTCCTTGATCGATCGGACTGCAAACTCGCCTGCTTAGTTGTTACCAGAAAAAAACTTTTAAGAATTAACGTCATCCCATCCGTACCTGAGCTTTTATCATTCTTCATATTTTTCAAAGCACATGATGCTTCGTGTTTTGTTATGCTTCCTTTCATAACTTTAGATTCTCAATCATTTAATCTTGGAAGATGTATGGGATACTGACTGATATTGACTGTTTCAGATTCTTTTTTTGTGTGAAGGTTTACATAAAATGGTTCAGTTTTTTCATTATCTGTTCAGTTTGTGTCCGTTTTTGACCTTTCTCTGGTATTAATTTTCAACATCTGCTTACCAACAAAAATGTCTTTTCTCGAGAGAACAGACGTATTTATTTATTTTCCCCTTGTGAAGTTCATCTTACTTTTCACCTTAACATTATCCCTTCCATTTTCTGTTTCCTGATTTTGTCCAATTGATTTTCCTTTCCTTTTACGGTTAGCTCTGTCTTCTTTTTTCTATTTCTTCTTCGAAACTTTTTTCTTTATTTTTCATATCCTTCTTGTTTTTTTTGATTAGGCTATTGTTCATCCATCAGCAAGGCATCTAGAAACAGTTGGTCCGGTCTAACCGACTGTATCTCTTGCCTGGAATTTTTTTTGTACTTTTTCTCTGAAGTACGGAAGTACAGCGTTTTGTTCCTTAACTGTAACAATGGTTTCATTATTAAGTTCTAAATATTAATGGTCTTTCAGTAGGAATGAATTAAATTACCAAAAGGTTCCGCATCTTTCCTCTGCCTTGATAGACACTTCGAGAGTGATACGTGAATTATCACCGCGATATCCACAGAGAATGTCTGCACTTTTAATCCTTGTTATCAAAGTATCAGAAACTAAAACATAATCCAGACGACTTTGCCTAGGCTTATATGAATCAGCCATCCGAATCCGAATCCGAATCCTCCTCTCTCCCTCTCTTCCTCCCCTCCCCCTCCTCTCTCTCTCTCTCTCTCTCTCTCTCTCTCTCTCTCTCTCTCTCTCTCTCTCTCTCTCTCTGACAGTCGCTTGCTCAAAATAAGTCTTACTACTATAAATCAGATCTCTTTCTCTGTCATTCTTTATTTAAAAAAGACGCCATAAAAAATGCCATTACAATAAATCAGGTCCTCCACAGCCCTGTGCTACATTGATTGATTTATGACTTTCATGTCATGCACTCAGCGAAAAAGAAGAATACATGCACACACACACACACACACACACACACACACACACACACACACACACACACACACACACACACAAGCCTGCAGAATGCAACAAGTATATATCTAATTTGCTTTTGTGAATGTGCGTATATGATGCCTCTCTCTCTGTGTTTGTCTCCCTCTTCCTCTCCCTCCCTCCCTCCCTCCTCTCTCCTCTCTCATATTCTTGGTGCAAACGAACCAAAATTAAGGTGAAGAATCTCCGTTCGTCACCAAGTATAAATCAACACAACCATCCGAGTTCAACTGATGAGTGTCAGCCAGGAGACAGAAGCCGACTCCAGACAAGCGATGCAAATTCTGTTATCAACACAGATGTTGATGATTCTATATATAGCAAGATAACTGTTTATATTTTTACACATTCATGTTTACAGTTCTATCGAAGTTTATTTCTACACATCTTTGTCAAAGTAATGACGAGGAAATCGTTCGCCTGCATTTCTTCTGTTCTCATTAGTTAAATATACATTTCTTGGTCAACCAATGTGAAATAGTATCTCTGTGGAGATCAAGGTGGATGCTGGTCTGCACAGTTCTTAACTGCTATCAATATGGACGTGACTGATGATGCTTGGATTTACTGAACAGTAGAACTGATCACTCAGGATGTGGGCACATTTCAGCTTCTTTGCATCTTGTTGGCTCCCCAAGCCGGACAAAGTTTTCTATTATATTGGTTACACTTTGCTATCAAGTCAATTCTATTTCTGATAATATATTTCCTCATTTTGTATTTCTATCTAGTTCTCTATTCTGCTTTGCGCAGACTATTTTGGTGTGATGTTGGATTTCGTTTTTCTCCCCTGGGTAGTAAAATACCACAAAGTGACAGGTGATATTTCTCCATTAAGTACCAGCATGGGTCAACATGAAAAAAAACACGCGTTTCACTTACGACTTCAAGACAAAAGAGAAAATACAAAATTGGAGAGTTAAAAGAAAAGATTTTGTTTTTAATACAGACTTTGATGGCTCCAATGTGTTGATTGTGAAGGTAGTAATCTATACACGGTAATATCAAATACACACAGGTTAAAATACACATTGTAAGAACACAAGGCAAACAGTCAACGCTTTCTTTTTTTCTAGATTAACAGTTCAAGAAAATTTCGAAAAAAAAAAATCTCTAAACAACAATCTTTAAAAAAGAAAAGTATAATCATTGATCTTCAATACTGAACCAGGAAAAATGAAAGCCAAGCCGAGACCCAGTCCACTGATTTTCTTACTATGCAGGTCGAAGGATAGAAGCAGGCCATGGTAGTAGTTGTGGTGGTTTTTACCAACCAGAGGAGGTAGAAGCCTTTACCTACCTGAGCAGTTTCATCGACGCCGACGTCAGAACAAGGATCGGAAAGGCCAGGGCAGCGTTCGTACAGCTACGGAACATCTGGGGCTCCAAGGAACTGTCAATCAACACCAAAGTCAGGCTCTTCAACACCAACATCAAGGCAGTTCTACTGTACGAAGGGGAGACCTGGAGAACTACAGTCGCCACCACCAAGAAAGTGCAGGTGTTCATCAACAACTGCCTGTGCAAGATTCTCCGCATCCGATGGCCAGACACCATCAACAACAACGAGCTCAGGGAGAGAACAAACCAGCTGCTTGCAGAACAGGAAATCAAGAAACGACGTTGGGTCTGGATTTGACACGCACTTCGGAAGCCTGTAAGCAACATCACCAGACAAGCCCTAACATGGAATCCCCACGGAAACGAAAAAGAGGACGGCCAAGGAACATCTGGTGCAGGGACCTGGAAGCAGGCATTAGGAACATTGGGATGACTAGGAACCATGGAGAAAAGAGCCCAGGACAGAGATGCCTGGAGGTCCTTGGTTGGCGGCCTGTACCCCAGGAGGGGTAATAGGCGATGATGATGATGATGATGATGATGATGATGATGATGATGATGATGACAAATATGCAGGTGATTGTTGTACCAACGATCAAACAGAGATGGACCATGTCAAAGGCCATACGTTCTGAGGTCTTCTTGGCTATGGTTTACCGAGTCACCTACTTACGGATTGGAGGTGAGGTCTGGAGTTTGACTTACTAAAAGAGTTGTGGACTGTTGCTGGAATGTAGAATTGCCAAACTATACACTACCATCCATCTGGTAATCCTGCTGAACGTTGGAACTGGACATTACGCAACATGTTGCTAAAATCTTGATAGCAAACAGATAAAAAGTTGGGAGGGAAGACCTTAAGTCAATTAATTCGTATGATGAAAAAAATCTTTAGATAAGTGTAAAACGGCTACTTTACGTTCTCTCAGAAAACTTTCTAGTTAATTATTACTTGATTAGTACTGACTTTACAACATCCATCTTATTTTGTCCAACCACAACCTTCAGAATTTCAATAGAATTTCAAAGAATATGAATGCGACACCAAAATGCTTTGTGAATGGTTATAATATTAGAATTTATGTACTTCAGGAGATCTAGCTAAAGTCACGATTTAAATTGGCATTATCAGGACATGCAGAGATGCAGGCATTGAGGCAGGCAGTAATAGAGAAAACAGAAATTCGACGACAAGTCATATAAAACAGAGAGCTTACCAGGGATACAGAACCGACCTGTCCCATGAATTAGTATGGTTCAGTGAGAGCCATGAAATGGGAATAGGGAGCAACTGTTGAACTGCCCCTTCAACGGGTATAGGAGGGTGAAACCATGAAAATGCGGAAAGAGGTATCTTATTAAACACGCTCTTCTACAAGTGGGTCTGTGAGACCCAATGTATTGGGTATATTGTATATTGGTATATTGTAATGTAATGTAAATGGGTTGATAGGTGATGAGGCGCGTGAAGTGTAAATACAAGAAAAAAAAGGTGTGTGTGTGTGTGTGTGTGTGTGTGTGTGTGTGTGTGTGTGTGTGTGTGTGTGTGAGGTGGGGGGGGGGGGGGGGGGGGGGAAAAAAAAAGACGTTGTGTGGCAATTGTATGCATTTTTGCGTAGACATTATGGTAGCTGGTTTGAACTTAAAATAGCTAGTCTGTTGATTGATATATAGATTGGATAATTAATGGCATGTTGGCTGGCTTGTTAGGTGGTTGGACATTTTCTTTGCAGGTCAGCTGATGCTTTGTATGTTTATATGTGACTGCATTATTGACAAGCCATCATGTATACATTAAGTATCTGCCTTTTTCTCGCCCCCACCAAGAATGCTATGTTTTCAACTGAGCCCGTTGGTTGGTTTGTTGATGAATTGTTCAGTTCGTCTGTAGCAAGGCTATGCTAAATATACTGAACTGACTCTAACGATGTTTGAGAAAAGATGAAACGAAGGCCAAGAATGAACTCAGTCAATTTCAGTGTCAGTTTGTAGCGTGGACCTGGATCTAAGATCAGATCAAGAATCTGTGGACAAGAACACTTCAAAGTGTATTCTGAATGTCAGCAGTATGATGTTATTGTTCACAGACTGATTACTGTCTTTGAGAGATCTAGTAATGCAAACATTGATATTTCATATTTTTTATATTCCAGCAAATATTTACACGTTAAGTGTCTGTTTCGGTTCATATATGCTAGTAGTACCTTTCTTGGTGGAAAGAATAGCATTTTTTTCAATCATGATTGACTGGATTGTAGGCGTTTGCAAAAATTGCATGTATTTTCTAGTGTTGCAATAAACATGATTGTCCACCTTTCTTTCGTTTTCTTTCCATGATCAAAGTGAAAGGGGATCAAGGATCTGAGTGCCTGTCTTGTTCTACGTGATTTTATGTCGTTAAGAGTTCATTAAAATACCCCGGTATTGTGTGACTTGTAGCACAAACATCAACTCCAGAAGAATCAGGACCCATGATTGTAGTGATGACATCCCCGTCGTCTGGCTATATCACGATGAGAAATCTGAGTCATAACGACTCTGAGGTCGTGTATGGATATTTACCTGTTCCGGTTAAAAATAAAATCATGTTTACTCTTAAATTTTTTACGCCAGCTGCGCCCAGAGTCTTCATATATCTTTATCATCAGCGCTCTGGGGAACTAAGAGAAAGAGTGGATATACATGATGCACTACATGTATACGTACGAGCAAGAGTACGTGTTAACGTCATGAGAAATTCATGCATTACGACACCTTGCTTTCACCTGTACTTTACCTTTTTTCCCTGAAGACAAAGCACCCCAAACATTACCCAGTGGTTTCTGGAACTGTTCGGTGGATAATTATTCCAGCTTTCGTCTCCACATGGAATGTAACGTGGTGCCAGAGTGTGAGGATGGACGGGATGAAACAGAACACTGTCCCTACAGCAGTCCTGACTGTCCGGGCATGATACCAATGTGTGGACGGTGCTACTCCTTTGAACGTAATCTGCCTGGATTTGATAGTGACAGTGTAGATATCAAGGAAGTGATTGATGAGCATTGTAGTTCTTTGGGAGGTTTAACAGGTCCGCCTTTTGTGTGTGGTTGACTGGTTTGGTGCAGTGTTGAACAAATCAGGGATTCATGGGGCAAAACTGTCTTACTTTTGGGTTGGTATGGTCTCCAATGATTTGTCATCACTTCCTATGTACAGATTTGAAATTCTTCATGGTGAAGCTGTGTTTTATCATACAATCCGAACTTTATTGGAAACGCACATGAACGATGGCCGTATGATTTGTTATTATTCTCATTATTCAAACTTCATGGAATACCGGTCACAACTGTGTGTGCGGAGTGGTCGCGTACAGCGCAATTGCACAGGCGCAATTTGTTCATTCACAACAAATAGGACTGGTGAACAATCATTTCATTTACAACCAATTTCATTGAACAAGTCTCTGTTTGCGCTGCCTCAGCAACGAGACTTTCTGGTATTGTGCCATGATGGTCATGTAACGTACACATTTCTCATCTGTGGCTTTACTCAGTTTAAAGCGTGCAGCCAAGACCGCACATCTTGTCATTTCCATTCTCACTCCACACATGACAGCCGCATGGACTCAGCTGAAGAGCACGCTATGTTAGCCCCCACATTTATATGCAGTGATGACGTCACCACACTGTCATACTCTCTGGTGTGCAATGTCATACATGATTGTGAGGACAGCAGTGATGAATCATTCTGTGCGCATCCTGCTTGCATCAGAATGTTCACACGTGTAATAATGGTCAATGTGTTTCTTACACTATGGTTTGTGATCAGGTACCACATTGCCAGGATCACTCAGAGGAATTTAGCTGCATTGGACACAAAAAAATAACTAAGCATCACCCATACTTTCCGTTCCCTGCTCTGGTCAATTTTGATGGCATTAGGATGTTTCATTCCACCCAATTATTCTCCAATGAGTCATGTCCTGACAGTCACTACCGTTGCCCTAATGACATCAAAGATTGCTTTACCTGTCTATACACGATGCAATGGAATGTACGACTGCAGGGACCGTAAGGACGAAGATGGCTGTGAGAACATGATGTGTTCAGGATTCTTCAGGTGCAGAGCATCCACAACCTGTATACACACTGACCACCTGTGTGATGGCTGGCCTCACTGTCCAATGCATGATGATGAAATAGTGTGTGACACAAGTTGTCCTGTGGGCTGTCTGTGTCAAGGTCACTCGTTCTGCTGTCTCCAGCCCTTCTCTGCCTCACAGTTTCCACATATTCGTTTTTTGGATGGAACCAGTTCTGGAATCACCCTTTCTGACGTCAGTCCACTCAGCTATCTTGTTAATCTAGTTCTTACCCAGTGTTCCTTAACTATCATTTCCCCATGAAATTGCTGAATCTGAGGTTCTGGACCTCACTGACAACAAGCTAAAGCAAGTGAATATGAGTACTTTTCTTCCGTTGCACAATTTACGATCGTTGTCACTTTCCCACAACCCCCTTACCTGCATTTATACTACTGATTTTTCGACCGTCATCAAGCACAGTAATTTACTGCAGGTAGATCTCTCATTCACTGCACTGGCAGTGTTTGATTCAAAAGTCTTCTCGCCATTCGTTCACACAGAGAAGCTCAATTTAACTCATACTACGATTCATACCATCAGTGCCAGTGGATTTAAGTTCACACCACGACTAAGTGAACTCTTCATGGATGGCAGTCCTGTGACAAAGTTCCCACCGAACATGTTCAGGCATCTTTCCCCGTTTACAGCTTGTTTCAACAGACAACTTCAAAATATGCTGCAAAATAACTCTCCCGAGTAATTTTGATGTGGCTTCTTGTCGTGCCCCCAGAGACGAAATTTCCTCATGTGAAGACTTGCTACAATCATGGTTTTATCGAGGGTTTCTTTGGATAATTACTTGTTATCACTGAGCGGTAATGTTTTCTGCTTCTGTGCGCGCTTAACAGCAAAGAGTATGACTTCGTCAAGTGGATTCAGCGTCTTTGTCCTCAACCTTACGCTGGCTGACATTCTGATGGGTGGCTATGTAGCAATCATTGGCGTATCTGATGAACAGTTCCGTGGCAGATATCTCCAGTTTGATGACTCATGGAAAGACAGTACAGCCTGCAAAGTAGCTGGCACTATGTGTCTGTTGTCCAGTGAAGTATCAGCTCTGATCATCTGGCTGATCACACTGGATCGTTTTCTTGTCCTTCATTTTCCATTTAGCACCTTGCGGTTTGGGAGAATGTCAGCAACTGTGGCTTGTCTGTTGACTTGGGCTATTGGTTGGATACTGGCCTTACTACCTTCCCTTCCCACACTGTCACACTGGGAGTTTTATAGTCAAACAGGCATCTGTATCCCGCTTCCAGTGACGAAGCAAGACTTTAAAGGAAAAGAATATTCGTTCAGTGTACTTGTTGTCCTTAACTTCATTCTGTTCTTATTTATCTCTGCTGGCCAAGCGCTGATCTACTGGTCAATACAGAGCAATGCTTTCAAGACCAACACGACCAAAGTATCACGGGACATGACTATAGCTCAGCGACTGATCACTGTTGCTGTGACAGACTTTATGTGCTGGTTTCCCATTGGTCTGTGTGGGATGTTGGCAGTGATCAGAGTTCCCATACCTGGTGAGGTGAACGTGGCACTGGCTGTATTTGTATTACCCTAAACTCAGCAATTAACCCCTTCATGTACACCTTTAACACATGGACAGAAAAACGTAGACAGTCCAATGAAGCCAAACTTCTGCAATGGCTGGAAAATCATTCTGATGTAACTGTCGCTTAGTAGTCTGGGGTCTGATACTTGCTTATGTTGATGGAGGTGTAAAAATAAGGTCGAAGCCCTCAAAGTATTTTCTGTTTCACATGGTATGATTGTGTATATGACTATTGTGTAAAGGGCATAGATTGGCATAGATTTCGTGAAGGTCAGTAGCCACATACGTTTCAATATTAATATACTTCTGTTCCAACATTTTAGTGCAGTCTGGTATAGTAGAGTGTATCTGACAATTAGAGAGAGACACAAAGAGAAAGAGACAGACAGACAGACAGACAGACAGAAAGACAGACAGAGACAGAGAGACGAGAGAGTCCAACATTTTTAGTTCAGTCTGGTATAGTGGAGTGTATCTGACAATTAGAGAGAGAGAGAGAGAGAGAGAGAGAGAGAGAGAGAGAAAACACAGACAGACAGACAGATAGACAGACAGAGACAGAGAGACAGAGGTAATGATAACACAGGAAGAACAAGAAAGTTTGAACGAAGAAGAATATTTGGAAAGCCCTAATAAGGCTGAATTGCCAACTTTGTACTGTTTGCTTGCTATATATTTCTCCCTTTGAGTAAAACCTCAGTCAAAGAAAGCGTTCAAAACGTTTGGTCATTTCTTTCTATAGAAGAACTTTGTGATTTCTGTGCCTTACATGCAGATTATATTTGTCTATGACAGCTAGATTATCCTCAAATCGCGGACAGCCTCACAAGACTCAGAAGAGGTTAGGTTCTACAGAGCAAACGGTTTTTTGAGTCTCAAGCAAGAAGTTCAGACTCTGAATTCATGGACTGGGCTTCTCCTTTGCACGTTATGCAATAAATCTATTTCAGTTTTGTTCTCTGCCTCTCGCAACAGTGCTTATAGCAGAACTTCATTCGAGGTCATAAATAAAACCCCTGACTACAGCAAGGTGGTGAAACACCTGTAGGGCCGCAAGGAAGTGCCAGATACTTGACCCGCCCTCTCCATTTTCAAACGCCATGAGGCGGGTATCTGAAGGATAGATAATGTGTAGGGCGAGTCCTGTTTCCTTATGTAATGGAATTTGAATTGAAGGCGTGTATTTTTAGTAACATTATTTGCTAAGGTGGCGACACAAGTTTCAACACTTATACGAGTTAAAGTAAACATTTGTGCATGGACATTGTTTTGTATTTTACAGAGATACTTTCATGATTAATCAACAATACTGGAAAATAAATCTTCCTCATCACTTTTAGAGCAATACAGACAAGATGACAACAACAGCAGCAACAACAACAACATAACAGCAGCAGCTGCAGCAGCAGCAAGAAGAAAAGAAGGAGGAGAACAACATCATCATCATCAACAACAACAACAACAACAACAACAACGACAACTACAAGAACAAGAACAAGAACAAGAGCAACGATGATGATGATGATGATGATGATGATGATGATGATGATGATGAAAGAACAGTAATAATAAAAAAAGATGCTCCGAAAGATGCAACCTTGGGGAGGGGGAGGCAGAGAAGTACTGTCTTCAACTATCAAAGTAACCAGCTAAGATCAACTCTGCACTACCCTTGGAAGTCTGCACTGTGTGTTTACATTGGTTAAGACATGCACAGGGCATTCCATTGAGACGTCAAGGGATATAACGTCTCCCTGGTAGATGCCATTATGTAATGGGGCCACTGGATATAACATACAGAATCCTTACAGGAGCCGTCCCATGTGTGTACCAACCCATCTTTCATGCCTGCAGAGCCTACCATCAAAAAAAAAAAAAAAAGAAAAAAAAAACAGCCACCATCAAGCAACTGCTGTGCGCATCTCTCGCAGCCTTACTTGTTGCTGTGAAGACAGAACAACTTCAGATGCAGCCAAGCTTTCGCCATGAGGTCTGACGTACCCTCTAAAGAGGTCTCAGGTTACAGTCTGTTTTGGTTACATTTCATTAGGACTTCAGGGACAAAATTGCTTCCAGGCAGTTGCTACTGTGTGATGGCCATTGAATATAAGACGACAGAACTTCCACGATAGCGTTCCCATGGGTGCACCTGTCCATTGTTCATGACCACAGTGCCCACTGGCAAAAACCGCCACAGTCCAGCAACTGCCGTGTGCACAAGCACCATCCACCGTCTTTCCTTCCTCAGAAAGAAAACGGGCTCAGACAGACTCCAGTTTTCCACCTATTTCACTCACAAATAAACTGCAAACTGAAATTCAGTCACAATAAACTGAAGCTACCAATCACACACAGTTCGAATGTCCATCTTTGCCACAGTTTCATTCCTTTGGAACTGCACATGCCTGTTATTAGGAACATACTTCTGGGCAACATACAGGTACAACATAATGCAGGAAGTGCAGATCCGGCATCGTTCATACAAAGTTCAAGTCAAACATCGTCCATACAAAGTTCAGGTCCAGCATCGTTCATACAAAGTTCAGGTCCAGCATCGTCCATACAAAGTTGAAGTCCAGCATTGTCCATATAAAGTTGAAGTCCAGCATTGTCCATACAAAGTTCAGGCCTAGCATTGTCATACAAAGTTCAGGTCTAGCATTGTCCATACAAAGTTCAGGTCAGACATCGTCCATACAAAGTTCTGGTTCATCATCATCCATACAAAATTCAAGTCCAGCATTGTCCACAGAAAGTTCAAGTGCAGCATTGTCCATACAAAGTTCAAGTCCAGCATCGTTCATACAAAGTTCAGGTCCAGCGTCGTCTATACAAAGTTCAAGTCCACATTGTTCATACAAAGTTCAGGTCAAACATCATTCATACAAAGCTCAAGTCTGGCATCGTTCATACAAAGTTCAGGTCAAGCTCTTTTACCTAGTGTTTGTTATGGGCAATGGCAGTTATGTAATCTAAATCTTTGTCCTGCTCTTTGCCTCTTTGGTTAGCTGATTTGTTTCATGGATAGCTTAAAAAATCATAATATGAATGCTCATTAAAATGTAAAACAAAGAGTGGCAATTGAAAGAAGAACTTCGATATATGTTTTAGTAGGACGAAACTCCAGGATGAACTGACAGCAGGTCTTCAGAGAAGAAACGCCCTTCGGACAAGTGTTTAAGCCCTGAACTACTTATTCTCTAAGGGAGCCAGGCTGCATCCAGGTCATGATTCCAGATGCTCTTCTACTGCCATTGTTTTTTTTCCCGGCGCTGAGGGGATTCGAACCCGCAACTTTTGGATGGGGTGGGCGTCTCAAGGCATGCCTTTTTCGGTGGATGTCTTACCCCCACTGCAAACGGGATACATGTTCTAAGCTGGGAAATTAAACCTTATGAAGTTCACTTTTGTTCCTCCTCGACCAGATCATCCACCTGGAATTCTTTTCGGCTGCTTCTGCCATTGCGTTGAGGATCTGGTCCTCTTCTTATCTGAAATCGCGAGTTGTTTCATGAGGTCATAGGCTGATGATCCTACCAATCCCCTAGCACCAGCTTCTATGGCGAAGGTTCAGGCCTTGAGGCCGGATTCCCTCCAGCTGCTCGCTAAACTGGCATACTTCTCGTCTTGTAGAGGTGCATTTTGCTCCACTCTGCTTTGGTGTGGCACAGTGAGTTCGACAGAATCATTTGTTTTGATGAACCTGAATGGAGAACAATATCTGGTCTCATGCCCTTCTTCTTGACAATCGCCGGATTGTTCTCCCATTCTGGAAGATCGACTATGCATTCCCAGTCGTCGATGTTTCAAATTATACACATGTCTCAACCCAAACTGTCATATTTATATGTTCAAAACATTTTCCATCTATATGTCATTAAAAATGATAACACTTTGTGATTTGCAACTGAACAAAATCAACGTTTTGAGCTTTGTTTCGTATTAACATTCATCCAACCTCTTCTTTAATGAATCTTCCTTTAACACAAAAATATGAAAATGACCGTTTCCTTTCCGCCAAGTGCTTATGATGAGGAATCACAGGTATGTAATCTAAATATCTGGCATATTCTTGGCCTCTGTGTTTGGCTGGTTTCTTTCACAGATAGCTTAAAGCAGCATAATATCAAAGCTCAAAGTGAAGTGAAATCAAAGGGCGGTAATTTAAGGATTAACTCAGAAAGATGCTTTAAATTATACACGTCTTCACCTAAAATTGTCATGTATGAATACTGGAGAAATAGTTAACCAAACAGTCATTCATACCTCATCTGAAAATTAAACGTGAATCAAACAGAAACACGGAAAACAATTAAAGGATGAACATTTTCCACTATCATGTCCCCAGCTGTCATCTCTCTTTTTGGAGCCAACCTCCCCCAATCCCACGACTTTCGTACAGTACCAAGGCATGAATGATTGTAGGGTTGGAGTGTCTTGAACTATATGCAGTCTGGCCCTAGGTCGACACCAGGCTGACAGATTTCAGATGTGTGAGCCTTCCCGACACGTATGGACTTCTATTGCCCCTCCCTGATTCGAGGCTGCGTCAGGGCGACCGTTTTATGATTCCTTACTACTATGATAACCTTTATATGGATTGTCAAAAAAAAATTGTCTCGCTTGCACCTTGGGGATTATAGGGTGTAAGCTTTTGGACTTAAAAATGGATCCCCTCAAAACAAAAGTCGGCGTAGAATGAGAGGAGGTAGATGAAGACAGATAGGTAGGCAGAAGACAAAAGCTGAAAGACGATTCCAGAAATATGTCATGATTTGTACTTGGAACTGCCAGAGTACCAAAGTGAATCTCAACAATTGAAAAACTGGCATGTGACATTGATATGTTGTGTCCACAAGAAACTAGAGGTACCATCCACAGGCCATTGCATTTGGATGATTTTTTAATTGTTATCAAAAACATGATGGACGAGGACTAGCTATGATAATAAGAAACAACTTGAAAAACAAACTGTCTAGGACAGACTTTGAAACATTCTGTAGCAGCATTTTTGCTTTTCAACAAGGTTTCCAATCCTTGGAAGAAACATGACAAATCCCTTAATAGTTTCGATCTTGCATAGACTTGTCACTTTTCATCAAGTCCCATAGGACGTACATTCAAGTCAGACATTCATAGCCAGGCTACAAAATGTCACCAACTAGCAGCACTGAGCTTTTGTTAACGAAGCGCTGTGTTAGAAAACAATTTCAACTCTCTAAGGGTAACCAGCTGCTTCTGGTTCAAGTGAGAGAAAGGTGAGTGGGGGTAAAACCCGACCATGCAATGTGAGCTGTATGTAGTTTGTACACAACGTGACACAATGCTACGTGTCACCTCTCTCATCAGAATCATCCATACAATCAGAATGCACATTACTACTTTGTGTGATGCAAACGTACCACTAGGACACCTGCAGCCATGACAAGAACAATGCTCACAAAGTAACTCATCACTATTGTCTGGACAGTCCTGTCTGAACCAATGCACTAAAGTGTAATGCAGACAGGTGGCATCATCGTCACAACTGGACATGCCATGTGCACATTTTATCAATGTTAGTGGACGATAATATGTTGCGGTCAGGAGTGCACAGCTTTGGTATGATAGGAGTTCCCACAACAGCTGTCGGGTAACGACCTCTGAATGTTCACATAAGGCGCAAGTATCCACATACATGAGGTTCACCGCGCACTCCATGACCCATGACAGCACATTTCTATAAGGTAGTAGGGTTAAAAATATTCTTCAACAGAGATGGACCTTGTAAGAAAAGAAAAGGTTTTGCACGTGCATGTGCAACACATGATATGCACGACTTATCCCAGATGCATAGGAAAATGTGTCCAAATTATGGGTGAATCACAGAGCCCACCGTACAAATTAAAATGTTGTGTAACAGTGACTCCACGTTTTCCATTCCAACAAACCTGTATGGTCCTCAGGATATCTAGGTAGTCCAGCTAAACTGCATGCATATTCATGTTCATATTACAATTCAGATCCTGTATAATGATTATTTGGACAGTTTGCTTAAAAATGTACACCATAGCAAGAACACTTGCGCCTTCGCTGTCTACCCTGACCTGCTGTTAGATACAGACATACATACGCCAGATACATTAATTGCAGCGGACAAACTGTTTAACTCACAATGATGACAAATCCTGCGTGTTGTGCTAGTGACACAGTTATTGCAAACAGCATTTTGAACAAAGAGACAGTGTGCGTCCATTGTGAGTTTGTCATGCTATTTCCATTTAACCCCATACACTCTCAAAACAACCGACGCCCCTATGCCCATGCCCTTTTACATTGACCTGAATCCTACCTTCCAAAAAACACTGCATCATGCTATCGCCCCCCCCCCCCACCTCCACCCAACCTTCACCCCGTTCCCACCTCTTCTTCTCTGTTTCCTCACTCTCCTTTATGATTCATGTCAGTACTGCGGGAATCCTCTTTTCTATCAGACTCTTTCTTTTCGGAACTCCAAGACGTTAGTGACGTAATTCCCACTTCCACAGACTTTTTTCCTTGATGGAAGTTGTCCCTGTGTCCCTCACTGCATTCTCTCCTATTCTACTATCCTTCCATCCCTCACCTTCAAGGATCTGTCGGACACAGAAAACCTGTTTTCCAACAATGAACACGAACACCTGTGAACTGCTGACAGTTGACTCATGGCACCTGCTGCTGTCATAAAGATTGTGTGGCGAGGGAGGGGTTTGAAACGGGTTGAGGTTTGTGTGTTTATCTAGCATCCCGGAAGCTACAAGTTCATTTAAATAGAAGTATATTCCTCCATAATTCAGCCAAATCAATGCCATTTGAAATACATACCATTTCCCCCAAACAGATAGTTTGACAAGAGTACCAGCTTTTTGCAAATCCATAGCCTGATTTTCCTCTGCTAGCTACCTCTACCCACCTCCACAGAAAACACACCTCTCCACCTTCTGCAACCTAAATCCCATCCAGCATTACTTATAATGCATCGTTAACCCCCCTTGCAACATGATTCTTCTGGTAATTCTTTTGTAGAGTAACTTTGCTCTATTGCTGAATAAATACATCTCCATAACTCCAAACGAATATTCCCATGATGAAATATATACAAGCCATTAAGTGAAAACGAAAACTGCTCATGCAACATTCTTTTTGTTGTTGTTGTTGTTGTGAGCTTGTAATTATTTCATCATGGGAGCAAGAGGTACTGTACCTTTTTTGTTCATTACTTCTTTCTGTTCCCTGCCTCATTTTTTTTCATACCAATCAAACCGATGTCACCTGTATTAGGTATTGTTTGTCGATGTGTTTGTCTCACTACATTAAAGATGAGAGCTGTGCCAGTCTTGAATAAATATTACTTTGTGCTTGTTCATTTCACCAGTTGTTGTTGCAGTGTAGATGTGTCGAGTACAATGTATATGTGCAAGCTTGAAACATCCGTTTTGGGGATGTCACCTTGTTTGCTCTGTATGCTCTGCTGCCATTTTTGCATGCTAGGCGATTTGCTGTTGGAAGCAGCATTCGTTTGGAGTTATGGGCGGGTATTGGCTTCATCATGGAAGAAAGTATCATGCACCCCGGAAAAAAAGATATTTTACCTTTTGTGCACTTTAAACTGGCAGACCTGCTGTGCAGATACTTGTTAGATTTTTAGGACTCTAACTGGAGTGATTGAAAACTCACCTATATAGAATGCTTGCTTCTCAGGGTTCAGTTTTTTCGGTAGTGATTTGTAGTCTTGGGAACAAAAAGAGACGGACTAGTCAAGAGAAAAGAGAGAGAAAAGACAGTCTAGATGAGAGAGAGAGAGAGAGAGAGAGAGAGAGAGAGAGAGAGAGAGAGAGAGTATCTAATAGGACAAGAAGAGGATTAAGAAGTATGACTTAGATAGAGAGAGTTTTTCTTTCCTTTTTTCTGCTGTACGCAGGATGATACTCCTGCGGACGCTGCCTGTATAGAGAGGCAGTGGAGTTTTGCGTGTATGACCGTTTTTTTTTTTTATCCCGCCATTAAAGCAGTCATACTCCTTCTTCAGGGAAGGAGGGAGCATGCTATACGTAACGTGTCATCCATACCAACGGCCAAACTCGCCTTCTCTTCCAAGAGTTATTAATGGGATTTTACGTGTGTGCAAGATGTTGTACGTGTGTTCACACACGGAACCTCGGTTTATAGTCTCATTCGAAGGACTGTATTGGTAAGGGAGTCAGAACCAATATTAACTCTGAGGGAAAAATCCCCCTGTGCCGAAATTCAAACCCGCAACCCCAGGATCACAGGTCCCGTGCTCTACCTACTGAGCTAATCCGGCCCCAGATAGAGAGAGTTAAACTCTCAACTATGTGTAGGCTCTTATACCACTGGTCCTGAATGGGAGCAGCCTGTACATTGGAGGTGGCACTGATTTTCTTTTTTTTTTTTTTGAAACCTGATGAAATGATGGTCCTCACGGAAAGAATGTATTATTTTGGTGACTAAAAAGAAACAGTTTTTTTACTTCCACTGGAAAATTTAATGAGAATTGGGGTCGGCGAACCCAGAATGGATTTTCGTCTATGTGAGGCAAATTGCTCGTCTGTATGACCTGAAAAAGAAGTTTGTGACATGGGTGAATGACTTGAGGGTAATGTGGCCTGGATATATACTTCAACGAGAACAGTTTAACACTTTGTTGAATAACATATTGGAAAAAAAGGAAAAAAGGAGGAAATGTTAAAAACCCCTCACTCCATAAGAAGTGATCTGCGAATAAAAAGAAAAAAAAAAGAAAAGGAAAACACTTGCTTTTTACTGGGGAGAACTTCGAAATTGTATTCTAGCCTGTTATATTGAAAGGAAGGAGTTGGATGTGTTGTTGCCTGCGAGGTTCATAATCGTTTCTGTGTGCATGCGAATGTGTGGATGGGAACCATCGTGTAACAATATCCCTACTTGTTTGTTATTCAAAAATCAATTTATCAGTACAGATTAAAGAAATAAAAAACAAACTGCAAGTGCAGCAGTTGATCCTGTCAATCCTGAACTGAACATACACACATACACACACAGCCTCATTACACACACACACACACACACACACACACACACACACACACACACACACACACACACAATCTAAACCATTCACATTTTAGCTGTGACAAAATTGTTGTCCTCTGTTACATTATAGGAGTCTGTAAATGAAAGGCTGGACCTGTTCCGCCACCTTCCGCCAGTGCCACTGCACACTTCTGTCATCATTCGTGGCATCAGCCACCACCCGGTTTTTCCTGTCACGTGTGCCTGCAACGAATTATGGCTGGCATCATTGGGGCTGTTTCTACATGAGGGAAGACACAAATTATATGCGGAGAAGTAAAAGGAAATCATATAGCTGCAACCTACATATGATTTAAATCTACCAGACTTTAAAGTACTGTGTATATGATTTAGTCAGGACCTAGTATATGGACGAACAGAAACAAATCCAGGGTAACCTCGATTTGATTGAAATGAAAGCAAATGGGGAATGAGGCAGGGAACAGTAAAAATTAGCAAACAAAGTAGGGCAACTCTTGCTTCCATGATAAAATAAATACACGCCCATGACTCCAATAGATATGTCAGGCGATTCGGTGTCGTAAGCAGCATTCCTTTCGAATAATAGGTGTGTATTTATTTCATCATGGGGGTAAGAGTTACTCTACTTATTTGTCATTTACCATTTATTTACTGTTCCATGCCTCATTTCCCATTTACTTTCATTTCTGTTCACATGCTGGCTGCTTTTTGTCAATCAAGGACTGTGGGCAGAAACTAGAACATTTACACACACACACACACACACACACACACACACACACACACACACACACACACGATGGTAATATCCCTCTCGTCTGGAAGCACTCAATCATTATTCCAATACACAAACAAGGAAAGCCCAGAGCAGATAAAAACAGCTATCGTCCAATCGCCTTAACATCCCACACATGCAAACTAATGGAAAAGATTGTTTTAGATAGACTATTCATTACTGCGAAAAATATAAAGTAATACCTGTCAACCAAGCTGGCTTTCGAAAAGGCAGATCTACAACTGAACATCTCGTTAAATTAACAATTCAGGTAAAGCAGCAGTTTGCAAGGTGAAAAAATATACTAGCGACATTTTTTTGATGTCCGAAAAGCATACGATCAAGTTTGGCACACTCGCCTTCTCTATAAACTTAAACACATAGGTATATAACAGGTAACACATACAATTACATTGCCAGCTTTCTATCTAATAGGTTTATACAGGTAAAGCTTAGAAATTCATATTCAAACCCCAGACAGCTAAGTATGGGTCTGCCTCAGGGATCGGTTATTTCCAATTTTGTTTAACATCCTTTTAGCTGATCTTCCGAAAAACTTGTCCAAAGATACCACTTTAGCTCAATTTGCTGATGATATTTGTTTGTGGATGAAGGTGTCAATGAAACGTAAAACTCCAGTCAGGGCTTTGAACTATACAAAGAAAGTGTATCAACGTGAACTTAATAAAATCAACAACTTTATGATAGAAAATGGACTAACGTTATCATTGGAAAAAAAAAAAAATCATGCTGTTTAATTCAGGCTATGACCCTAATAAATTATCTGAATTCACGATTAATGGTGCAGTCATAGAATATACACAAATTGTCAAATTTCTTGGCGTCTACCTCACTTCAAAACTTTCGTGGAATTACCACATCGACTACATAACAAACAAAGCTAGAAAAAGTCTTAACTTTTTGAAGGTAATAAGCAGACAGCACTGGGGACAGGCCACAAAGGCACTAATATCTCTCGCTACCTCCCTTGTACGTTCACGGCTGACGTATGGCCAGGAGGTTTTTTTCAGCGCTCCAGCGCACTTGTTAAAGAAACTGCAGAGCATAGATTCCAAAGCTTACAAACTTGCTCTGGGTGTACCAATACACGCGTCAATTTTAAGAACTTACACAGAAGCAGGTATTCTACCCCTCGATGAACAAAGAAAAGCCTCAGCTGCGAAATGTATCCTTAAAACTTCTGCTTATGAAACATTTTCACAAAAAAGAAACAAATCTTAATTCAGAAACCGACTTTGCAAAAAGAGCTAGAACAATACAGTCATTGAAGTCCATTAACACATTTGCCTCAGATATTATCTGTAATACAGAGCTGAATGGGAAAAATGTTGCAATTAAACCTTCTTTTTCTCCACTTCCAGAATGGGAACAAAATCAACCAACATTTGACATTGATCACACAGATTTATCTAAAAAAAACCATTCCCCTAATCTATTAAAATGTTTAGTTGATTCCCACTTGGAAAGTAAATATACAGACCATCTAAAGGTATACACTGATGGATCATTTCTTGATGATGGAAATACTGGTGCAGCTTTTGTAATACCCTCATTAAAAACAGAAAAAAAACGATACTACATTGGTAAACATTATTCCATTTTTACTGCTGAACTGTAGCCCATACTTATGGCATTAAATTACATTGTAGATCTTTCGACGGATGCATGCAAAATCTTATTCTGTGTGGACTCAAAGTCTGTTTTACAAGCCATTAAATCCCGAGGCATAAAAAAACGACTAGAAATGACTATTGAAATAAAAACATATTATTCATGAGTTGTCTCTAAAGGGTATCAGTATTACCTTTTGCCGGATTCCTTCTCACTCCGGAATCACCCCAAACGAGTGGGGGCAGATATGCGGCTAAAAGGGCAGCAAAAAATACAGAAGGATCACAGCATCTCGACATCCGACTAGATCTGCATGAATTTAACCAGCGCATAGAAAAAGTGTCTCAAAATCAGGTTGCTGAACTGCACAAAAAAAAAAAATATAGTCAGTATTACCAGCACTGTGTACAAGCAAAGAATGCAGCGAATCCGAAATCCTTTTTAAACAATTTATCTGTTATGCATTCCAGACATGTTACTAGTTTGATGTATAGGTAGGTTCCGATTAAATGCTTTTAGAACAAAGTATTCTAAAAATATACATTGCATATGTGGCAAACAAATTACTGTAAACCACCTACTTCTTCACTGCCCAGGAGTTAGGCACTTTGATCCTAAGATAAAGTTAGCAGATCAGTTGTCAGCCAGTGCACCATTATCCACTGAAAATATTTTAAATAATCTCTCATTACTTTGCGTGTTCTCTGAAATTTTTAATTCCGGTCCACTTGGTATCTATCTCTGATGTACTTTAAATTGACATTGTTGTGTTGTACGACATTAATATAAAAGAATTACGATTATATGATATATGGTGGTTATCCCACCACCCCCACCTTCCCACTCCCTTCCTCTATTCCGTCCTCCTTCCACCCTGATGTCCCCCATCCCCACCCGCAAACTTTCTCCTCCCCCACCCCTCTCCCTGCATAAGGCTAGATAAGCGACCAGAATAAGTAAAAAATCTACCTATCTTAGCACCCATCCCAACCTTCCCCTCTTGTCCCTAACAGAGTCCTCTCTCACTCTTGCACACACACACACACGCGCGCTCGCGCGCGCGCACACACACACGCACACACACACACACACACACACACACACACACACACACACACACACACACACACACACAACACACACACACACACACACACACAATCATATATATTTTTTTTTCGTCTAATTACACTTATAGTGAATAGACGTTAAACTAAAGAACAGATGACTGGGAGTGCACAGCAGACCTCCCAGAATGGAATAGTCACCCAGAGATTATCAGCAAGAGTGGCATGAGACCAGACATAGTATTACACTCTCAGTCAACCAAGCAGCTGATCATGATCGAGCTCACGGTGCCATATGAGAACAGAATGGAGGCAGCTCAGATCTACAAGACTGAAAAGTATGCTGATCTGGCAAACAGCCTGAGGAGAGAAGGCTATCAGGTCAAAGTCCTCACTGCAGAAATTGGAGCTAGGGGGTTTGTGGGAACGTCTGCATACAGCCTCATGAAACAGCTCTCAGTTGCAGGGAGGGAAAAAACCAAAGCCCTGAAAGCAATGGCAGAAGCGGCAGAGAGGTGTTCAAGTTGGATCTGGTCAAGGAGGAACAAAAGTGAACTTCATAAGGCTTAACTTTCCTACAAATATCAGGTGTCCCTTTGGCTCAGTGGTTAGTGCGCGAGTCATTAAATGGAAATGAGCATGTCCAGAAGGGCGTGGGTTCGAATCCAGTCATGGCTCATCCCAAGATGGGAAAAAAAAAAAAAAAAAAAAAAAAAAAAAAAAGCAGCAGAGGGACATCCGGAGTCATGAACCGGGTGTGGCCCAACCCCCCTAGAGTGTCAGGAGATAAGGGCCGAAACACTCGCTTGAAGGGGGCTTCTCTTCTGAGGACTCTCTGCTGCCACGCTTTTCTTTCTACTAACACACACACACACACACACACACACATTCATTTACATGCACACAACCACGCACACACACACGCACGCATGGACACACACACACACACACACATGGACTCATGCATCAGCACACGCAAGCATGCATGGACGCACATACCACACCAGTTTGGGGGTCGGAGTGGCTCAGTGGTACAGCGCCGGACTCGTTATCTTCGTGATCTTGGAGTTGCGGGCTCGAATCTCCGCTGGGCAGTTTTGGTACATGAGGATTTCTTCCCACGGAGTTAACATTGGTTCTGACTCCATTTCCCATACAGTCCTTCGAATGAGACTATAAAAAAATGTTCCGTGTGTGAACGCACGTATAACATCTTGCACACACGTAAAATCCCATCACTAACTTACGGATGAGAAGACCAGTTTGGCCGTTGGTATGGATGACCCGTTAGACATAGCATACACCCTGCGTGAGAAATGGAAAGAATGAAGTAAGGAAGGAAAATGAGTGAACGATATTGAACCATACTGACTGGATGACACGGGAAAGATTGAATGAAGCGCCAGCTGGCAGCTCTTCAGTCGCCACTACGCAACTAGGCAGCCCGTTGTGTAAACGAGTGTGGATTGTAAAAGCGCTTAGAGCTTGGTCTCTAGCCGACGATAAGCGCTACAAAAGTATTCTTATTCTTCATAATAATAATAATAATAATAAATAATAATAATAATCTAGCGCACGCAAGTACACATGAACGCATGGACATTCGCATTCACGTATCTATTAAGAGAAAATCCATCATCCTACAGATGTAATGTTACCACAATGTCTTGGACATCTGGGAGTGGGACGAAGCACCGCACCAAGTGAGGACCTGCAGGCTATGCATTGTCAGGAAATGACATGGGTCTGGATCATTTCAAGACTTGCCAGACTGACTGACAGTAATCAATCCGGGCACTTCACTACAGAGAAAAAAAAAAGGTGTGTCAGCAGAGAGAAGAAGAGGTGAGAGAGACAGAACCCAGTTTTCCCCCCGTTGCCAGAGGTGTTCTTTGCTGGCTCTTAGTGGGCTACATGGAATCACAACGGATGCCAGAGGTGTTCTTTGCTGGCTCTTAGTGGGCTGCATGGAATCACAAACAAGATGAAAAGTCATGACTGGTGTCCCACATATATCTGTGTGGGGTGTAGGTCAAGAGGTAGGTGAAAACAAGACAAGTCAAAGTCATGACTGGTGTGTCACAAACATCTGTCTGGGTGAAGAGGTGGGACAAACAAGACAAGTCATTTACAAGAGAGGAAACAGTGTGGTCATTTACCCCTTGCTACGTGGAAATGTAACCCCCTGGTCAGGTTCTTCCTGTTTATAACTTATCAAGTTATTATTTCATTTCATTTCATCTGTTGGTCTGTTTGTTTGATGGCCTGTTTTCAGTCGATGTAACCAGTCGTGATTTTAACATTTTCACTACTTTCTCTTCTAGTGCTTTCTGTCGTCCTTGCATGACCACAGTCCACAGATAGAGAGACGGGCAGAGAGCTGAGCTGAGTGGTAACCCGAATACAACCATGGCGTCATGAGTGTTGTTGGATGCTGGAACACCTGTTGCAGCCATCACCATGACAACTCCGAGAAAAAGCCAGCTTGCGCTGTTTGTGGTCGCCACTGTTCTCATCAGGTGCACTGCAGAATACACCGATCTTGATAAGGAACCCAGCATAGTTCTGAACTTAGGTGTTCGTCTGTAAATGACAAACTGGCCAGTCATTATTGTTAAGTAGACCACAAAGTTCATAGTCACAATGACATATGGCCATCGGAATTCTCGATCAGATTGATATTGACTGAATAATACCATGCGGCAAAGACCTGTCTGACCTTGAATTCCCCACTGTGACAACCCAGAAAGAAGTGGTATCAAGGATATCAGGGTTCCAGCACACCACGGCACCATCAAGGCTGGTGTGAGTGAAACTGTCTTCAGCGTACATGAGGCTTTACCAAAGCAAAGGACAATGACGTGATCCATAGTGATGAACCCAATGATCAACATTGACACTTCATTGGACATGTAGAAAAGAAAGTTAGCCAGCTTACAAGGCCGCTGTTGATCCACATCTTTTCAGAGTAAATGTAATGATCATTGAATATCTCATTAGCTACTAAAACAATACTGTCGTGACATCCCATACACTCCTGAGCAAAGAGTAAATTAGCAATCATGGCTAAATTCCTCTCAAACTCGCCTTTGACTGCCAATAAACGGATGAAGCTCACCAGGTTTCCTAATGTAGCACACGCACTGACCACCCAGAAGAAAATTCTGTACAGTTCAGTTGGCATCAGCTTTGTGCATGACGGAAGTACAGTGTGGGGAGCTGAGCACTGTAGTGTACCTGACTGGTCTGGAAGCAAATTTTCACAGCAGAACCTGTAACTTGGAGCAAAGATATTTTGTAAATGATTAGACTGTGACAGCAAATCCAAAGGGAAATGTTCAACTGGGTTAAACCTAATGTCCACCTCACACAACTGTGGCATATTTTTTAAACCTACACATCCAATAATTTTAACGGCAGAAAGAGAGAAATTGAAGTGGTTCACCAAGGGCAAGTAAGTAATAGACAACACTGAGTTCAGTCCATGAAGATTTGTTTCTGATATATCTATCCACATCACTGAGTAATGGACACGCTTTGTCAATTTGTTTATCGCGTTTGACCCGAAGGGGTTCCTTGCTAATAATAGAGTTTTCAAATAACGTAGTTCAAGAAATTTAGACACGTCCAAGTAATTCAAATCGTTATTCTTGAGGTCAATGTACTGTAAGTTCAAAAGCTGAATGCTTGATACATTAGAAATTTTGCATCCAGCCAGAGTAAGACGTATAAGGTAAATGTTTGTGTTTAAAATCATCCAGTGACATCCCTGATCCTGTGGCGTCCACATACCGGAGCTGTGAGAAGAGATCAACAGGAAACGTGTTTCTGCACAGGAAGGAGTGACCCTGACACAGACAACCTTCAGACAAGTCATGTCGCACATCACTTCATCATCTCGTTGTGGACACTGGCCCCAGCCATCACACAGATGATCTCCATGGAGACAAATTGTAGATTCTCGACACTGGAACCATCCAGAACATTGAATTTGTTTACAGTCTAGTTCGTCCTCTCCATTTACACAGTCAGAGAATCCATTGCATCGAGTGTAGACAGGAAGACAGTACAGCCACTCAGATGTACAACGATAATGAGTGTCAGGACAAGGTTCTCCAGTTTCCATTACATGTTGTGTAAAGTATCCAGTACCATCCAACTTAACGTGAAAGCTCTGCTTGGTGCTCACATCTTTGGGCTGTGTGCAGTATTTATACGAAGAGTAATCCGATTTCTGGCAACTAATTTCATCAGAGTCATCCACACAATCAGAGTACTCGTTACAACGTTGACCGTGTAACACACACTGATGATTAGAACACCCAAAGCCTTGACAAGAAGGGTGCTCACAAAATGACTCATCACTATTGTCTGGACAGTCCTGTCTGAAGTCACACAATGAAGTGTAATGCAGAGATGTGACATCATCATCACAACTGAACAGACCATGTGTACATATAGCATTTCTCTCTGCAAATGAGAACTCGTTGTCCTGCTCAGCACTGACATTCAGCAAAACAAAACCTTCAGAATGATAGGAGTTTCCATGGTAACTGTCAGACTCACAGTACAGGAATGAGTGAATCACGTGACCCGTGTGTGAACAAACCAATAAACTTTGTCTAGTATGTGTGAGAATGGATGAAACTGACTGGGACTGGGACAATGCAGCTTGTGGTGGAGATACACCAACTGCTTGTAATTTCTTTTCGCATAATGTTGCAAATTGTACATACAGTTTCAGTGCTTCTTCTTTTAAGCCACGACGAGAAAACCAGTACCCCCTCATCTTCACCCTTGAAACGGTTCGACACTTGTCTATGTATATGATATGATTCACGTTGTACATAAACGTTTTATCAGACCATTTTCTGAACTTGCTATACATAAAAGGAACCGTATACCAACCTGATGTGTGACCAATAAGCGCTAAGAAATGAAAATGATTAGCAAAAACACGTACAGATTCTTCCAGTTCCTTTCTTGTTTTTACAGAAGCCAACACATGGCCATATTTCATACATTCATGAGAGGCATAAAGACCATGTAGACACATTTCTGACCGGACCAGCTTGAAACACTTGTTAGTCGAAGCCACCATCCCCTGACAGCCAGGACTGCTGAAGGGACAGTGTTCTGTTTCATCCCGTCCGTCTTCACACTCCGTCTTCAAATTGCACTGTAAGATGGGATGGAATTTAGAATAGGTAGTCACTGAGCAGTTGAACAATCCACTGGACAGTTTGTAAGGGTGTCCAGAGACACAGACAACAACAAAGAACATTTTGAGAAAAATCAGGGTAGTTCGATGGTAAATGAAGTGAGTTCTGAGATATGAAGCAATAAATAAGGAAGCTGGTATGGAAGAATCAGCACCCAAAAGAGCGCCGTATTCCTGTGATGTAGCATGTTTCCTGTATGTCACATGTATATCATCTGTTTTTAGCCATTCCTGAAAACCATACGACTGCTGAACACTCCCCATTACGGCACATGTAGAATGGAATGTCAGTTCTGTTCTGAATGAAAGCCTAGAAAATCCACCAACATATGGTAGATTTACATATCTAGAATATTGTGTGATGTGTTGTATAATTTAAATCATGATACTTTATTGTTTGAATATTGACTGCAGCTGTCGATGTGTTCCTAATCGTTATCCACATTGAATTTGCCTTTGAATCTAAAAACATATCTTGAAGCCAATGATAATCATTTGCCAGACTTATTTGAAACTACATGTTGGGTCCGTAACATTATATAAATACCATGTATCTTCCAGTCTCTAAAGTGCCAAAATGCCAACCGTTGAACATGAGCACGTACATGCATATCATGTGCCACCTTCACGTGCAGGTTGCAATAATCAACGGAATTCCCACACATCCCATACACCACTCCCTGGCTTGCTGTAAACTTTTCCAGGGTGTAGAGGTCACAATCGGACGTATTGCTCTGCAGAAAAGTTGTACTCGTGTCGTTTTGTGTCATAAAAAGGCGGACACCTGGACAGTAGTCGCCAATCTTTTGAGATACAGTTGTGGCGCCTCTGGTGGTGTTGCCACTTGTGGTAAACACTGTACAGAAAACAGCCCACCAATGCATCAAACAGATCAGGAAAACCCCTACTAGTGCCACGTCTGTTGGTCTTTGCTTATTGTCTGGAATGCAAAACAGACTGCAATGCTGCTGTTTCCTGCACTGCTTGTCTATCGTGGGATAACGAGGTCTGTTCTGATCAGCTCTCAGCAGCTTAGTTCCCTCTGCTCTCCTCTGCTACTCTTGCTTGGTTGCTCTGCACTGACTGGCTTTTACTCAATTGTCAACAATTTGCATCTCTGTTCTCCCCCACCCTCCACTCCCACCCCAACCCCACACACGAAACATTGTCTACACCCAATTTACTTTTAAGTTTCATTGCTCCTCTTACCTTCATATTGTTCTACTTCATTTTCTTTGTTCTACTATTCTTCCCTCATCACTCCTTCAGTCTGTTTAAATCTGCTCTTCTTTCTGCTATACTTCACTTTCTTTTTTTTTTCTTATTGACTTATGTAACTGACAGTTCCGTCGCCAAAGGTAAGTCAGGCTAGGGATACAGAGGACAGAAAAATGGTGGAACTATTCAGGAAGACAATGGTGCATAAAGTTCAACAACCTCAAGTCTAACAATAAAGGTAGAATCTGTGACACAAGCACACCACTGGCTTTCACCTACAAACATAGAATTCAACAAGCAATGATATTTATTATATCAGCTGACTGCCTGAACCTGCATAAAAAGTACATATGCAGTGTGGTCTCATGACCTAACGGATGTCTTGTAGCATATATGGACTAGTTCGCACACAATGATACCTCCTTGATGAAAGAGAGAGGCCAAAACGCTCTGTGTGTGTGTGTGTGTGTGTGTGTGTGTGTGTGTGTGTGTGTGTGTGTGTGTGTGTGTCTGAGTGAGTGAGTGATGTGTGTGTGTGTGTGTGTGTGTGTGTGTGTGTGTGTGTGTGTGTGTGTGTGTGTGTGTGTGTGTGTGAGTGTGTTGTCAGTACAACACTATGTTAATCTTACAGTAAATGGTTTCAGTCAGTCAGTCAGTCAGTGTGTGTGTGTGTGTGTGTGTGTGTGTGTGTGTGTGTGTGTGTGTGTGTAAGTATTGTGTGTGTGTGTGTGTGTGTGTGTGTGTGTGTGCGTGTGTGTGTGTGTGTGCGTGTGTGTGTGTGCGTGTGTGTGTGTGTGTGTGTGTGTGTGTGTGTGTGTGTGTGTGTGTGTGTGTGTTTGTGTTGTGTGTGTGTGTGTGCGCGCCTAAGTGAATGTATGAGGCATTAATGCTTACACAGGGACTGGTGCAAAACACACCGATACATACACATCAATAAATGCTCTCTCTCTCTCTCTCTCTCTCTCTCTCTCACACACACACACACACACACACACACACACACACACGCGCGCGCATAAACACACACACACACACACACACACATTATATACATGAAGAACACACACACACACACACACACACACACACACACACACACACACACACACACACATACACACACACACACACGCATGAACACATATACAGTCTATGGGATCTACCAACATTAGCTGGTTATCTGGTATTTTTCTGAGTCACTGCATCTGAGTTCTGACGTTCTGGCTGCTGACTGTAGTGCATCTGTCTCAGCCTTGAAGTTTGTAGAGAACTGGCCTGTGAAGATACTAGTTGGACAAGAGATCCATCCATCAACGTTAGGAAAATTTCTCCACTGTTTCTGGTGGTGGCCTCTTCTTCTCAGCCCCCCACCCCACCCCCCTCCCCCTCATGAAAGCGTGTGCCTAGAACTCTTTGAGGTATGCTTGCTCTATGTAGTCGGGGGTTGCTGCTTTCCTCTCCAGTTCTGACTGTGTGCCCTTTGTTAGAATGCCAGGAATGGTGACTCTTATTTCTGGGAATTGATGTCTTTTCCATGATGGTAGTTAACTGTGTGATGGACCTGTCTTGCTTCCTTGTTGCAAAAGTTCAGGATCCTATCTCTCAAGTCTACGTGCATTGTGCACAATGCTGCTGCACTTGAATATGCATTTGATGAACTATGACATTGTTAAAATGCTCTATATAGAATGAAACACATAAATCAATGAAATGCTGTATAGATTCATTCATAAACTGGCTTTATTACTGTCTTCAGTTTCTGATCTGATTTCAAATAGTTTCCGTTTGATCCTGCAATATGACACTCGTCATTGTCTCAATATCGTGAGTCTCCAAGTCTGACAGTGATGATAATAAATTGGGAGTTTAAATCACAAAATCAAGGCTACAATAACGATAAATTTGTATGCTCGTTTATGAAAAGCATTTAAATTTGTTTATAGTCTTTTTACGCAGATTTGAAAATACTGTGTAAAAGAAATAGACTGCAAGCACTATGGTATTGTGACTTACCAGACTGTGCACATGGACATGTGTTAAAAATATGACTTTTTGTTTAAAATGTCGCAACATATACAGTATCCCTCTATCTGTGGTTCACTTACCTCGTCTTTCTTTCTCTCTCTATGTTACCAATCAGAACGAGTACTCCATGTCCATGAAGTGAGTCCTATGATACCATGAACAGCCAGTCTGAAGCACAAGGAAGAGAGCACTGTACTCTCTGACAAACTACAGGAAAACACACACTGACAGTCTGACACAATACAGGAAAAGAGTACTATACATTATGACACACTACAGGAAGAGAGCATTGCACAGTCTAACACGCTACAGGAAAAGGGCACTGCACAAGGCACTGTACAGTCTGACACACTACAGAAAAATAGCACTGTACACTCTGACACGCTACAGGAAAAGAGCACTGAACAGTATGAAAGACTACAAGAAAAGGGCACTGCACAATATGACACATTACAGGAAAAGAGCACTGCACATTAGGACACATTGCAGGAAAACAGTACTGCACATTATGACACACTGCAGGAAAACAGCACTGAACAGTCCGACACACTGCAGGAAAAGAGCACTGCACAGTCTCACAGACTGCAGGAAAGACCAATGCACATTATGACACATTACAGGAAAAGAGTACTGCACATTATGACACACTGCAGGAAAACAGCACTGAACAGTCCGACATACTGCAGGAAAAGAGCACTGCACAATCTCACAGACTGCAGGAAAAGAGCACTGCACAGTCTCACAGACTGCAGGAAAAGAGCACAGCACATTATGACACATTGCAGGAAAAGAATACTGCACATTATGACACATTACAGGAAAAGAGCACTGCACATTATGACACATTGCAGGAAAACAGTACTGCACATTATGACACATTACAGGAAAAGAGCACTGCACATTATGACACATTGCAGGAAATCAGTACTGCACATTATGACACATTACAGGAAAACAGCACTGCACATTATGACACATTGCAGGAAAACAGTACTGCACATTAATCTCATTACAGGAAAAGAGTACTGCACATTATGACACACTGCAGGAAAACAGCATTGACAGTCAGACACACTGCAGGAAAAGAGCACTGCACAGTCTGACACACTGCTAAGAAAGAGCACTGAACAATCTGACACACTAAAGGACAAATGGATAGAGAGTCTAAAGTCTACCGTATAAATCTCCTGAAGGAATATATGGAGAGAGAATATCCGTTCAGTGAGAGAAAGGGTCTATGCAACTCCAGCCATACACATTCAGAATCAAAAGTCATCCCTAAAAACAAACCAAAAAAAAAACCTAGGGGCAGACCACCTGAGTCGAACATTCCCAATGAAATAACACTCTGGCAGAGCAGAGCCTACCACCAGGGGCATTTGCAGGGGCGGATCACTTTTGTAAGGGGGGGGTGGGGGCTAATCCATCGAAGGTGCGAAGCGCCGAGCTTACTAGGAGGGTCCAGGGGCATGCCCCCCCTCCCCCCCCCGGAAAATTTTTAAATCAAAGACGTAAAATGGTGCAATCTGGCCATGTAAATGTGACTCTAGGTGGTTCATTTACCTCTAGAAACGTGATTGAGAACCATATCATACTGCTTCCAAACTGACATTTCTGCAGTGAAAGAGCATGACATATATATATATATATATATATATATAATGCTGAACAATTAAGTAGTGGGGGAAAACAAGTGCAGGTTAACAATTCTTCCATCATTGTAGTAATGACTTGGCAAAGATTTGAAATTGAGATAAAAAAAAAAAAATTAAAGATGAAGTAAATGGGACAATGTATTTCATAAATATGAAAACCCTTCACTAGCTGCATGAGGAAAACTATCGCAATCCCTCTCGAAGACAGATCTATATGTATCGCCTGCTCCGAGGCCTTTCGTCCGCTGGATCGGACTCATCAGGAGACACGGCTGATTGTGTCTGTGCTCTTGGCGTCAGATAGAGACACACCACAGTCCATAATTCTGTGGTGTTCCGACCACCAAGGGTTCAAAAAAGAATCCAACAGCACCCCCAAAGCAGCCAGCAAAAGAGTAGAATTAAACAAAAAAAGTGTGTGGAGAGGAAAAAAGTTGTTGAAAACTAAAAACATTACGTAAACAGTATAAAAATGTAAGGGACAATCTTTGAGCCTATGCTTGAGGATCCATTTAAGGATGCAAGGGAGATCAAAAGATGTGGTCAGCTCTGCTGTTCAATAACCCAAGCATTGTCAGCAGCTAAGAATTGTGCAGAACAACCTTTCCTTGGGATCTCGTAAGAAATGCAATCACCCACTGATTGACCAAACAATATAATGCTGAACAATTAAGTAGTGGGGGAAAACAAGTGCAGGTTAACAATTCTTCCATCATTGTAGGCAAAGACTTGGCAAAGATTTGAAATTGAGATAAAAAAAAAATTAAAGATGAAGTAAATGGGACAATGTATTTCATAAATATGAAAACCCTTCACTAGCTGCATGAGGAAACTATCGCAATCCCTCTCGAAGACAGATCTATATGTATCGCCTGCTCCGAGGCCTTTCATCCGCTGGATCGACTCATGGAGACACGGCTGATTGTGTCTGTGCTCTTGGCGTATATATATATATATATATATATATATATATATATATATATAAAATGTACGTGATTATGTTTCTCAACTCTTTTCTCAACATCTTTGTAAGTTGAAAGAAAACGCATGCCTACCTTTCAACCACAGCTTGCTTGCACTCCCACGCAAACTGGACAATCACAACTGCTGCTATATATACCAGTCCACTCCACACTGTCACAGCTTGTGCTTGCCCAGTTCTCTAACCACAGTGCTGAACCAGACACCAAGCTTTAAAAGTCTGGCGTATAATTTGAAAGAAATCAGTTTGTTCTTACTATACACAGTTTCAAGAGCTTAGTGCATTGCATCAGCCACAGCGCAGTCTTTGCTCAGCAAATCAGTTTCACTCGCAAATTCCAAGTGTGAGTGATGGAAACACCAATAAGAAGACGCTTGGGTGTTCGTTCTTTCTCCAATATGGAACGTACTGTGTGGAATCCCCTACCACTTGCCCCTGAAAAACAGCAGTCTGCTCGTCGTTCAAAATTTAAAAGCCCCTGAAGACACAATCTGCCTAAATTTGAAATGTGAACTATAAATAGAACTGGACAGATTTCCTTCACAACACTCGGTCTGATGGGTGAAATATGAGTCTCGATTCAGATGCAAGGAGGTCTGTCGTTTTAAGTGTTATCTTTGTGCGGAACTTCTTTGCAAAGGCATCCACAGTGCTGTCAGTATGACTGGAATCTGAAATCCTAACAAGAATGCAATGAATTAACATGGATGAGTCAGTGTTCGACAGGAAACTAACAAAATACAACTAATTTCATGCTTTTCTGAGGGAAATGCTATTTATCTTCAGTCCAAATGTCCCCCCCCCCCCACCACCACCTCAACATCTCCCCCCCCCCCCCCCCCCCCCCCCCCCCCCCCCCCCCCCCCCCCCCCCCCCCACAAGCTTCATGAATTGGAACAGCAAGTGTCGTGTTTGGCCCACGTGCGTCACCCCGTTCCGGGTGAAGTGCGAAATTCTGAAATATCTCGTCGTTCTCAGTAGTCGCAGCCAGTTGCACGCAGTTTTCAGAATGTTAAACCTCGATTAACCCTGCAACACTTGAAGTTGATAATAGCCTAATAATTAAGTCACAAGAACTTGCTTTTGATCAGCCAGTTTTGATGTGGAACTTTTGGGGCTTAATGTTCGGCCATGATGCGTCACAACAACGCGTCCTAGCACTGAGCAAAATCTATCGTCTGCTTTTTTTAGTACTGGGGTCTAGATCTGCTCGTGTGCCAAACATGAAACGCCAAGAATCTCCACAACTGACAATAACATTCCCATTTAATTATGATATATCTGGTTATTGATTATCAATAATTAAGATACTCCTTATCTCCAAAATTGCTGGAGCCTCTTTGTTCCTGCGGCATCAGCAAGCCTCAGAGGTTTTATTTTCGGCATTTTGAAAAGTGAGCGCGTGGACAAGAAGATCGATGACGTCACTTCTCAGTGACTTTTTACGCAATAGGAAGGAAAGAGCCAATAAAATGTAGGACAGTGAAATAAACAAACCAACACAATCAAATTTGGAAAAATTTTATCCATGAATGTATTGTCTTTCAATGGAGAGGCTACAGGGCCGGCTAGAGGTGCCGTGAAGTGGGTTCCTACTTGGGATTTTTTTGCTTTTTTTTTGCGGGGGAGGGAGGGAGCTGCAGCCCCCAAAGCCCCCCCCCCTATCCGGCCCTGCACACACACACACTCTCTCTCTCTCTCTCTCTCTCTCTCTCTCTCTCTCTCTCTCTCTCTCTCTCTCTCTCTCTCTCTCTCACACACACACACACACACACACACACACACACACACACACACACACACACACCAACGCTTGTACACTCATGTCCATGGACTCGCTAACTGACACGTTGGCATCACCCCATTGATGAACCACACCAGCGCACACACGTCTACAGTATGCGCTGGGGGCCCTGAGAGATGCAAAGTCTTATCTCAGTTGACATGTGTTTGATCATTTATGTCTGTTACTGGAAAGGCCCAGTATGAGTTTGCTCCAGTCTCTGGGAGTCTTCGCAGTGCTGGCCTTGAGATTATTCCAATGTTTGTTTGGTTGGTGATGTTTCTTGCTCTTCCCTTAAGTCTGAATGTGCAGCCACTTCCTCTTTTGATATTCAGATCTGAAAGATGGTCTATGGTATAGTGGCTTTGCTCTTGTTTGGTTTAAGTAATTCTTCAGATTTCTCATCACATGAGATCGGCCAAGCTGTAATCCAGTTCTTATCGTTGCCTTGCCGGTATCGTATATAATACTGTCGCGTGGAACTGTATCGCAGCGATAGCATTTCACGTGAAATATTGTTGCAGCGACAGTATTTTCTGGAAAAAAAAAATTGTCGAGCGACAACTTTTCACGAAAAATGTCCTATAGAATACTGTA
>JADBJO010000758.1:447369-477369 GCA_016801955.1 Conus betulinus | reverse complement strand
GTAACATTATGGGGATAATTATATGATTTGTTCCCTCGGCTTTGACCTCCTCTCTGCCCCATCCATCTCTGACCTATCATACCCCCTTCAACGGTTTGTGTCCCTCCTGTACTGTAAGGGAGTGCATGAGTGAGGAAATGTATGTGTGTGTGAGTTGGTGTGCGTGTGTGCCCACGCATACGTGTGTACAAGCGTGTGTACATGCGTGTGTAGTCTCTCTCCTCTCTCTCTCTCTCTCTCTCTCTCTCTCTCTCTCACACACACACACACACACACACACACTCTCTCTCTCTCTCTCTCTCTCTCTCTCTCTCTTACACACACACACACACACACACACACACACACACACACACACACACACACACGTCAAACATGTAAACGCGCATGCGCAGGCATACACAACAAACTCAAACACGCACATACACTTCTACAAAGAGATAATTGTGTAACTTGCAGGGTTTGAGGGGAAAAGTCTCAAAGGTTGTGTTAAATTGTCTAGGGGAAAGAGTATCGTCCCACGAGATGTTTAGAGTGGGTGGGGTATGTAAAGTGATAGCTGACACGGGGTATCCTAGGAGAGAGAGAGAGAGAGAGAGAGAGAGAGAGAGAGAGAGAGAGAGAGAGAGAGAGAGAGAGAGAGGGAGGGAGAGAGAGAGAGAGAATGAGTGAGAGAGGGAGGCAGGGAGGGAGAGAGAGACAGAGAATGAGAGAGAGAGGGAGGGAGGGAGAAGGAGAGGGAGAGGGAGGGAGAGAGAGAGATTGCGTGATTATGGACAAATGAATCACAAATGTATCTGAGCTTGAATGCAGTTGTTTAAAGGTCCACACACACACACACACACACACACACACACACACACACACACACACACACACACACCACCGTCGCGCTCTCTCCACATACACACATACATGCTTGCACGTCCAGAGACAGAGAGAGAGAGAGGGGGGGGGAGGGAGGGAGGCAGAGACCAACTGACAGTTTTGATGGACAGAGTAAAACTTAAGAGAGTCAAACAGATAGAGGGAAGACGATACATAAAGAAATGAGCGAGAAAAACAAATAGAGACAGAAAGATAAAAACGACACGAAAGATAAACAGACACGAATAAAATTATAGACAGAAAGACAATGGGGCAACTGATACGTAAACCCATAAGAGAGGGAGGTGGGGGTAGAGTTGGGGGGCAGAGACCGAACATGTTTTCGACGTCGGTTTTTTTCGGGAAATGCTGTCTCAGAGCGACAACTTTTTTTACGGCAGCAATTTTTTACGTGAAATGCTGTCGCTGCGACACGATTTAATTTTTAGGCAGCGACACGATTTTATGAACATTTCACGTGAAATCCTGTCGCGCTACCAATTTTTATGAAGTTAAGTCGCTCAGCGATAATTTTTCATGAACCAGCTGCAGTATTTCCCGGAAAAAAACTGTCGCTGCTGCGATACTATTTTATGAGCGACAGTATTATATACGACACCAGCCAGTGTGTCTTGTCTCTCGTTTCCTTTAACCCCAGCATGTCCAGGGCAGTACATCCATATGAGTCTCTCCAGTGGAAGGCTGCGCACTAGTTCATTCCAAGCAGGGCTTCCCATTCCACTTTTCACTTTCTGAAGTAGGTTCATGGTGTCAGTATCATGGCTTGTGAGCTTGAAACTGGCTTGTGGATAAAAGCCATTGGAGTTCTTGTGTTACTGCTTCTACCATCATAGTTAGACTTGAAGTTGTTAAACTGTGTGCACACCATTGCCTACCTGGATAGTTCTACCATTTTGCTTCACTTTGTATCCCCAGCCCGACTTACCTTTGGTGACGGAACAGTCAGTGTATATTACACATATCATCTTTTCTGCAAAGGTCCTCTATCTGCATCTGAATTTCTGCGTTGGTTTTGCCTTCTGGCTATTCTCGACAATGTCTTCCAAGTTTTGGAGCGATGGCAGTTTCGTAGAGGTGTTTCAAATGGTCTGGATAATTCTGCCATTCCTTGGTTTCTTTGAGTTCCTCTAATTGGCACACAAGCCGTATACTGTCTTCTGCCTGCCCCATCTATGATTTCCACGTCCTAGCCGAGTGCCCTTTGTTTCTTAGACCGCCGCATGAAATGGGCTTTTGGGATTTTCAAGTGCCCTGAAATATGCCTTCACATGTTCTAGCTTGTGTTTTGTCTGCATTGAAGGAAGGTCGAGCAGTAACTCATAGTTTCAACTGGTGTGTCCTCCTTCGTGGTTCCCAGGATCAAAGTCATTGCTTCATTTTGAATTCTTTCTAATTTGAGAAGCTTGTTGCTGGACAGTGTTGTAAGCCCTAATCCATAATCAATCACACTGAGTACAAGTGCGTGATACGATCGGTAGAGATGGCGCTGTTCAATGCCTTTAGCTGCCCTTGCTTTCATGGCAAATAGGCTTTTTCATGCATTTAAGAACAATATTCTCTGCATGCTAAAAGTTAGCATTCTGTCAAAGCCTACGCCCAAATAGCGTAGGTTGTTAGTTGATTCAATTGATATTCCATTGAAGGAAACTGGTGAGGATACTTGTCCTGATGTCTTGTTGTTGAGAGTACAGGCTAATGCCTGGGCTTTGTAGGGTTGATGGACGATCTACTTTCTTGACAACACTGAGCAATGTTGTTCAACTGTTGCTGAACTGCTGTCGTTCTTTCTTGGACATTCTGTGATGTTTTGTAGATCAGGCCATCATCTGCTAGTGTCATCACACTCGAGCAATTCCGTTTTTGTTGAGGGTCCTCGAGGCCTTTAGTGTAAACATTGTACAAAACAGGGGAAAGAGGAGAACCTTGAGGTAATTTCATAGAAAGTTTATGAGGCTCAGACGTCCAGTCTCCAAATCGTAGGATGGCGGTTTGCTCGTGATGTGCTGCTGCTATCCATCGTGCAAGTGACTTGCTGACTCCATAGTCAAGGAGTAATTCCTTGAGAAACGAAAACTGGACTTTGTTGTATGCGTCTTCCAGATCTACTGCAACAGCCAGTGTTCCTTCCTTTCTTTGGAATCTTCCATATACTTCATAGGCAAAAGCAGCTGCATTTTCCCATGTACATTTACCTGTTCTATAGCCTCCTTGATTTGATGGGAGGATTTGTCAACTTTCAAGATGACTTGCCAGTTTTCTCGCTACGATTCGTTCCATGAGCTTTCCTGCTATATTTTGCATAGTGAGTATGCGGTAGCCATTTAGCCGATGATGATCTTTTCCTGGTTTTAGTAAAGCTTTCAGGTAGCTGTGTGTCCAGTCTTCTGGGACATAGCCTTTATCAAAACTCTCCTGGTAGTGACTGAAAATTTGGGCTTTCTCCTCTTCTGAGAGCTGTTTGATATCTGCACACCGTACTTTGTCTGGGCCTGGAGCACTGTCCTTAGTGCATCTAGCTACTGCGTCATCCAGTTCAGATGCTGTAGTTTCATCATCAATGTCAGTCTGAGCTAGGTTTTGGTTTAACTTGGTCAAGTATTTGTTCTTTTCCTCCAAATTTCTTCGATCACTCTGTTCTGTTAAACGTTTAAGTACAGCCGATCCTTTCTCCAAATTTGTATTAAGTTTTGTGATCCCATCAGCGTCTAAGATATCTGGAGTTGCGTTTATTTTGTGTTTTCCTGCCATGCGACTATAAAAAAGTGCCAGAACTGAGTCAGTGTTGTGTCATAATTAAGTGACACACAAAATTGTTGCCACTTGGTTTCTTTTGCTTCTTCAGCTACTCTTTCGAATTGTTCAGGGTTTTTTTCACTCATGTCTGTTTTAATAGCTAGATTAGGGGCAAGATTTTCTCTCTGCTAAATTCTTATAGCCTTGCGTTTTTCTCTTTCCAGGCTGTTTCCATGCCTATATTCCTCTAAAGGGGATGAACGATTTGTTTGGTTGTAGCATTGCTTCTTTTGCATCTTCTGCTCCTTAACGTTCCTATGATATCCCCTTCATTGTTGTTGTTTTGAAAAGGTTCCTGTTTTTTTGTTTCGTCTGTGTAACTTTTGATAGTTTCTCTGTAAACTGAACACAACAGAGAAATGGTCACTTATATGGTGAAGAAGTGCTTCTGCACACATGTGAATTTTGGTCCAATTACTGCAAAATAAATGACACTGTCAGTGTCACCCTGCCTCCCTGTATATGTTGGGGATAATGATTTCAGCGCACTAAGGAGTACTTCATCCAACATCATTTCCAGCGCAATTCCTTGAGGATTGGTACCATGTTGATCCCACAATTTTGAGCGTGCATTAAGATCTCCAAAAATTTAACAAAGTTCCAATCCGTGTTTGATATGTGAGTACCTGGGTGTATGCATGCATTGATGACTACAAGGCTTTTCTGATTACCATCCAGTCTTTCTAGCCTCACACCTGTTAAGTCCAAGTGTGCTGCTACACCATTTTTCCAAGTCTATCCTGGACAGTTTGTTTTTCAAGTTTTTTTTTATTGTCATAGCTAGTCCTCTTCCATCATGCTTTTGAAAGATTAAGAAGTCATCCAGTTGTAATGGTCCGTGGGCGGAACTTCTAGTTTCTTGTAGACACATAACATCAAAGTCATAATTATGCTAGTTTTTCAATTGTTGAGATCTTTTTTCTGGCACTACAGCAATTCCAAGTACAAATCCGGAAATATTTCTTGGATAGTCTTTCAGCTTTGTTAGATTCCTACATACATTTCTTCTTCTCCCCCCCTCTTTTGCTACACCGATTATGATTTTGAGGGGATCCAGTTTTAAGTCCGAAAGCGTGCACCCAAGATCCCAATGTGCAAGCGAGACAATGTATTCTGAGAACCCATAGATGGTATTCTTAGTGTTGAGAAGTCATCAGCGGTCGCTCTGACAGAGCCTCTCTTAGCAGGAAGCGCAATGGATGTCCATACATGTAGGGAACAAGTGCACATAGGAAGTCTGTCAGCCTGGTGTCGCCCGAGGTGCGGACTGCATACGTTTTTGACTGTTTACCCAACAGTCATTCATCCCATCAGTACTGTATATGAAAAGCCTTGGGATTGGTCGACTCCAAGATTTTAAAAAAAAAAGGGGGGGGGGGGGGGGGGACGACAACAGGCTGGACTGCTGGGAAACATAATAGTGAAAAGTGTGCATCATTAAGTTGTTATCAGCCTTTGCGTCTCTTCTGTTGTTTTTTTTTTTTTTTTTTTTTTTTTTTTTTTTTTTTTTTTTTTTTTTTTTTTTTTTTTTTTTTTACCCAACTGGTCTCTACACAGGCTAGCTGGCTACTACAGACTCTCATTCAACTTGTGATGAACAAGTCGTATGTAGTTATCATTTCCTGGGGCAAGCCTTAGCCAAAGAAACAACTGTCGTTTTCATCATATTCTCATATTAAAGAACGATTCATTGAAGTATTGGCTGAATAAATTTTCCTAAAGCTCCAGATATGATGATTTCTTTTAATTGAAAATTACCAAAGTTTATCGTATTGTGTATGCCTTTTTAAACTTAACTTTCTCCCGAGCTCATATATATCAAAGTTTGACAACATTGGGTAGAACCACGTGTTTTGAAGTGTTTTGTCATCCTGCAGTTGTTGCCCCTTTTTTCTTTTTATTTCGAGCTTAGAGATGATGTTGTTTTAAACTATAATTATGTGAGACAAACTGGCCAAATAAAGACAAAGGAGCTTTGCGATTTTGTTGTGTAAATCTGTCGTTAGACAAGCATGGCAAATAAACACAAAGAAGCTTTGTGATGATGTTGGTCTAAGCTATCTGTGCGAAAAAACTGTAGGCTAAATAAGACAACGAACATGCCAAAATTCAAATAACATACCTGTCTCACATTTCCTTGTGTTATTTTCTTCAAACCGGTATACACAGGCTAGCTGATTACTACAGATTCTAATTCAACTTGTGATCAACAAGTCGAATGTGGCTGTCATTCCCTGTGGCAAGCTCTAGGCAGAAAGGCAGCACTGATTCTCATCATATTTTCATGTTAAGAATGATCCATTAAAGTATTGTTATTTGTATTTGTATTGTTATTTGTATTTGTTTACATGTCACATATATTTTTTCCAATCAATTTTTTAACCAATACATAACAATATGCATATGGCCATGCATTGCAATGATATAAATATTCATCAAGGAAATCACTTTTTTTTTTGTTCTCATAGATGCATAGATATTGAGACAGGTAATATAGTACAGAGCAATACATATAGTTGTAGACCCATATACCCACCCTCCAAACTAAGCAATGTAACATTTTTTAAAGAACGCACCGTCGTTCTGATTTTTTGTTTTCAAAATGCCGAAGACAACGCACACATACACGTTCATTCACAGGCACAAACACACATGCCCAAGTGCGCCCATGCCCTCCCCCTTCCCCCCTACCCCCACCTGTTCATCCAGATGTGCACTATAGCACACGATGACCGCAAAAAAAACGATGTACATCAATATGTAAGTTCACATGCGACAATGCCCGCCCGTAAAACAACAACCACCGCACACCCAGGGGAAGGTAAAATGAAAGAAAAAGTGTGCCGCTGACTGATATGGTATAACCATCATTTATATAAGACAAATAGTCTCCAGTACATTTTGATATATCTTTCCTAAGAATTATGTTGTTCATCAAACTGTTTCAGATATTGTGTGTGCAGGTGTTGATGGTGGCTGTATGTTCATTAGTGTTAAGTATGGGATCCATTTTATCTCGAACTCACTCTTGCGCATTTTTAAACTGTGAATATATTTTTCTGTTCGGAAATTATCCTGTACTTTTCTGATAAATGAATGGAGTTCAGGTTTGATTTCATGAATTCTGCATTTATAAATGAAAATTTTTGCCCATGATAGTATTAAATCAAGTATTATATCTGCTTTTGCTTTGTCATCAAACCCAGAGAAAACTACGTCAACGTTAAGGGACAGTCCTGCACAGTTTTCATATTTCTTTTTAATGTTTTTCCCCCAATTCTGTCGAGAAATTTCGCGAAAATCTACAACACCACAAATAGTGTTGAATTGAGTCTTTTTTCATCGTCACAATAAATTTTTTGTCATTGTCATCTATGCCCATGTTTTTCAGTGTGCAATTGTAGCTGATATTCGTGCCTGAAACAATTGTGATGTAATTTCTTGTATTTTACTTATTTTCCTACAGTCTACTCCCAGTTTACTGGTGTGTTAATGTTCTGTTCCCATTTAGTGCACGATTTGATATGACATATTACAATTTTTTCCAGTATTACATTTTAATATACTCTTGATCCTTTTTTTCACACTACAAAGTGTTTGCATTGCTTCAGTAAATGGATTATAGCTATTATCCTCTAGATTTATTAGTCTTCTTATGATTGCTTGCAGGAAGCTAACATATTTAAACAGTTAATCTTCAATTTTTTTAAATTTTTTTGCAGAACTTATCATGTGTAAAAAAAAACTCCCATTTTCATTCAAAATATCTTTTGCTAAGAATACATTGTTAGTAGTCCAGTTATTGAAACAAAAACTGGAAATGTATATTTTATCTTATTGTTGTAAAAAAAATGGGTTCTGTTGTATGTTCTTATCCCTTCCTTTAAATCAACAGAACTAGAAAGTATCATAAGAAGTGGTTACATTTATTTCCCGTTTTTTTTTTTTTTTTTTTTTTTAGCCAAAGTAGCTCAGAAGTTTTGTTTCAGGGCATCAGATTTCCAGCATTGTCTTCCATTTGGTTTACCTAAACTCAGTTTTTTTTATCGATGGCAATTTTAGTGCTTGGATGTAAGATTTCATATCAGGTATACCATGTCCTTCTTAACGACTACCGGATTTAGACAGGTCACTCAGCTGGGAAATAAGCACTGTTCTACGTTCTGAAATGAATATGTTCTTCTTATCTTATATAGCTTTTTGTCCCATACAAACTGGAAGCACAATGTTCTGTAGCATTATAATGTCCTTGTCTGGTGGATATGGTAGTATGATCCACAGAGAAACTAACTTTGAGAATATTAATGATTTTTTAATGCTGCTACTTTGCCCAAAGGTGTACATTTTTTTGACAATATTTTTAACGGAACCTTAATTTCAGCAAGCTTGTCTCTGGTATTAATTTCAGTTAAATTTTCATACGTCACTTGAAAACCGCACACCTAAGATTTGAATTTTTTTTAGTTCCATTCCATGCCTTTGTGGGCTAGATATACTTCAGGACAGTTTTTTCTTGCCTTCTAACCAGATGATTTTTCAAAGTTAAGCTCGAGTCCTGAGATTTTCTCAAAGTCTTCATGCGCTGTGAACAATCTTTCGTACGAGTTCTTATCCCCCTCAAGTGTAAACGATGTGTCATCTGCAAAGTGACTTATATTGAACAATTCCGTTTCTGCTAAGCCAATACCTTTTATATCTTCATCTTCTCTGATTTTGCAGGCGAAGATTTCGGCACACAAGATAAATAAGTATGGTGATATTGGGTCACCTTGGTGACAGCCCCGGTTTATTTGAAACTTGTGACATTTTGCCATTCACTGTTTCACAGACTTAATATGTATATAAAAAGGTGGACACCCATTTATACATGTCTTTTCTAAATCCAATGCAGTGATGATACATTTTTCATGAATACCAACTCACTGAATCGAATGTTTTTTTTCAAAATCAGTCAAAACGAGAAATCCTGGTGAGTTTTCTTTTCAAGATAGTGCATTAAGTCATATATGATTATCAGATTATTCTCAATGTATCTCCCAGTAACATATTCTGTTTGATCCTCTTTTATTAGCTTCGGCAGTACAGTTTTGATGTGATTCGCTATACATGTTGATCCAATTTTGTAGGTGACATTAAAAGAGTTTATTGGTCTCCAGATTTTTAGTATTCTCTTGGTTTCTCCCCTTAAGGCAAACATAGTATTAGCCCTTCTCTTTGAGTAACTGACATTGTACTTTTACTACATCTTTCCTTGATCGATCGGACTGCAAACTCGCCTGCTTAGTTGTTACCAGAAAAACTTTTTTAAGAATTAACGTCATCCCATCCGTACCTGAGCTTTTATCATTCTTCATATTTTTCAAAACACGTGATGCTTCGTGTTTTGTTATGCTTCCTTTCATAACTTTAGATTCTCAATCATTTAATCTTGGAAGATATGTGGGATACTGACTGATATTGACTGTTTCAGATTCTTTTTCTTTGTGAAGGTTTACATAAAATGTTTCAGTTTTTTTCATTATCTGTTCAGTTTGTGTCCGTTTTTGACCTTTCTCTGGTATTAATTTCAACATCTGCTTACCAACAAAATGTCTTTTCTTGAGAGAACAGACTATTTATTTATTTTCCCCTTGTGAAGCTCATCTTACTTTTCACCTTAACATTATTCCTTCCATTTTTTGTTTCCTGATTTTGTCCAATTGATTATCCTTTCCTTTTATGGTTAGCTCTGTCTTTTTTTTTCTATTTCTTCTTCGAAACGTTTTTCTTTCATTTCATATCCTTCTTGTTTTTTTTTGATTAGGCTATTGTCCTGGATCTTACATCCATCAGCAAGGCATCTACAAACAGTTGGTCTGGTCTAACCGACTGTATCTCCTGTCTGGAATTTTTTTTTGTTTTTTTTACTTTTTCTCTGAAGTACGGAAGTACAGCGTTTTGTTCCTTAACTGTAACAATGGTTTCATTATTAAGTTCTAAATATTAATGGTCTTTCAGTAGGGATGAATTAAATTACCAAAAGGTTCCGCATCTTTCCTCTGCCTTGATAGACACTTCGAGAGTGATACGTGAATTATCACCGCGATATCCACAGAGAATGTCTGCACTTTTTAATCCTTGTTATCAAAGTATCAGAAACTAAAACATAATCCAGACGGCTTTGCCAAGGCTTATATGAATCAGCCATCCGAATCCGATTCCCGAATCCTCCTCTCTCTCCTCTCTCTTCCTCCCCTCCCTCTCCTCTCTCTCTCTCTCTCTCTCTCTCTCTCTCTCTCTCTCTCTCTCTCTCTGACAGTCGCTTGCTCAAAATAAATCTTACTACTATAAATCAGATCTCTTTCTCTGTCATTCTTTATTTAAAAAAGACGCCCTAAAAAAAGATGCCATTACAATAAATCAGGGCCTCCACAGCCCCTGTGCTACATTGATTGATTTATGACTTTCATGTCATGCACTCAGCGAAAAAGAAGAACGACACGCACGCACGCACACACACACACACACACACACACACACACACACACACACACACACACACACACACACACACACACACACACACACACACACACACACACACACACACACACACACACACACACACACACACACACACACACACACAAGCCTGCAGAATGCAACAAGTATAATGTGTATCTAATTTTTGTCCCTCGCTTTGTGTGAATGTGCGTATATGATGCCTCTCGCCTCCCTCTATGCTCTCTCTCTCCTCCCTCTCCTCTCCTCTCCCTCCCTCCCTCCCTCCCTCCCTCCTCTCTCTCTCTCTCTCTCTCTCTCTCTCTCTCGTATTCTTGGTGAAAACGAACCAAAATTAAGGTAAAGAAGTGAAGAATCTCCGTTCGTCACCAAGTATAAATCAACACAACCATCCGAGTTCAACTGATGAGTGTCAGCCAGGAGACAGAAGTCGACTCCAGACAAACGAGGCAAATTCTGTTATCAATACAGATGTTGATGATTCCTATGTATAGCAAAATAACTGTTTAATATTTCTACACATCTTTGTCAAAGTAATGACGAAGAAATCGTTCGCCTGCATTTTTCCGTTCTCATTAGTTCAATATACATTTCTTGGTAAACCCAGTGTGAAATAGTATCTCTGTGGAGATCAAGGTGGATGCTGATCTGCACAGTTCTTAACTGCTATCAATATATAGACGTGACTGGATGTTTGGATTACTGAACAGTAGAACTGATCACTCAGGATGTGGGCACATTTTAGCTTCTTTGCATCTTTGTTGGCTCCCCAAGCCGGACAAAGTTTTCTGTTATATTGGTCACACTTTGCTATCAAGTCAATTCTATTTCTGATAATATATTTCCTCATTTTGTATTTCGATATCTAGTTCTCTATTCTGCTTTGTGCAGGCTATTTTGGTGTGATGTTGGGTTTCGTTTTTCTCCCCTTGGTAGTAAAATACCACAAAGTGACAGGTGATATTTCTCCACTAAGTACCAGCATTGCATGAATCAACATGAAAAAAAACACGTTCTACTGACGACTTCAAGACAAAAGAGAAAATCCAAAATTGGAGAGTTAAAAGAAAAAGATCTCGTTTTTAATAAAGACTTTGATGGCTCCAATGTGTTGATTGTGAAGGTAGTAATCTATACGCGGTAATATCAAATACACACATGTTAATATACACATTGTAAGAACACAAGGCAAACAGTCAACGCTTTCTTCTTTTCTAGATTAACAGTTCAAGAAAGTTTCGCAAAAAAAATTCTAAACAACAATCTTTTAAAAAAAAAAAAAAGTTATATCATTGATCTTCAATACTGAACCAGGAAAACTGAAGCCAAGCCGAGACCCGCTCCACTGACTTTCTTACTATGCAGGTCAAAGGATAGAAGCAGGCCATGGTAGTTGTGGTGGTTTTTACCAACTAGAGGAGGTAGAAGCCTTTACCCTACCTGGGCAGTGTCATCGACAAGCTGGGGGGGAGGGGGGGGGGGGCACAGACGCCGACGTCAGAACAAGAATCGGAAAGGCCAGGGCAGCGTTCGTACAGCTGTGGAACATCTCGGGCTCCAAGGAACTGTCATCAACACCAAAATCAGGCTCTTCAACACAAATATCAAGGCAGTTCTACTGTACGGAGGGGGGACCTGGAGAACTACAGTCGCCACCACCAAGAAAGTGCAGGTGTTCATCAACAACTGCCTGCGCAAGATTCTCCGCATCCAGTGGCCAGACACCATCAACAACAACGAGCTCAGGGAGAGAACAAACCAGCTGCCTGCAGAACAGGAAATCAAGAAACGACGTTGGGTCTGGATTTGACACGCGCTTCGGAAGCCTGTAAGCAACATCACCAGAGAAGCCCTAACATGGAATCCCCACGGAAAACAAAAAAGAGGTCGGCCAAGGAACACCTGGCGTAGGGACCTGGAAGCAGACATTAGGAACATTGGGATGAATAGGAACCAGCTGGAGAAAAGAGCCCAGGACAGAGATGCCTGGAGGTCCTTGGTTGGCGGCCTATACCCCAGGAGGGGTAATAGGCGAAAATGATGATGATGATGATGATGATGATGATGATGATGATGATGATGATGATGGTGATGATGATGATCATGATGACAATAACGAATGTGCAGGTGATTGTTGTACCAACGATCAAACAGAACGGATGTTTTGAGGTCTTCTTAGCTATAGTTTACCGAGTCACCTACTAGTCACAAATTGGAGGAGAGGTCTGGAGTTCGACTTACTAAAAAAAATGTGGACTGTTGCTGGAATGTAGAATTGCCAAACTATACCCAACCATCCATCTGGTAATCCTGTCGAACGTTGGAACTGGACGTTACGCAACATGTTGCTAAGATAGCAAACAGATAAAAAGTTGGGAGGGAAGACCTTAAGTCAATTTAATTCGTATGATGAAAAAAATCTTTGAATAAGTGTAAAACGGTCCACTTTACATTCTCTCAGAAAACTTTCTAGTAGTTAATTACTACTTGATTAGTACATGACTTTTGAACTTCTGTCTTATTTTGTCCAACCACAACTTTCAGAATTTCAATAGAATTTCAAAGAATGTGAATGCGACACCAAAATGCTTTGTGAATGGTTATAATATTAGAATTTATGTACTTCAGGAGGTCTAGCTAAAGTCACGATTTAAATTGGCATTATCAGGACATGCAGAGATGCAGGCATTGAGGCAGGCAGTAATAGAGGAAACAGAAATTCGATGACAAGTCATATAAAACAGAGAGCTTACCAGGGATACAGAACCAACCTGTCCCATGAATTAGTATGTTCAGTGAGAGCCATGAAATGGGAATAGGGAGCAACTGTTGAACTGCCCCCTTCAACGGGTATAGGAGGGTGAAACCCATGAAACGCGGAGAGAGGTATCTTATTAAACACACTCTTCTACAAGTGGGTCTGTGAGACCCAATGTATTGGGTATATTGTATATTGGTATATATGTAATGTAATGTAAATGGGTTGATAAGTGATGAGGCGCGTGAAGTGTAAATACAAGAAAAAAAGAAAGGGGGAAGGGGGGGGGGGAGAAAAAAGACGTTGTGTGGCAATTGTATGCATTTTTGCGTAGACATTATGGTACCTGGTTTGAACTTAAAATAGCTAGTCTGTTGATTGATTGGATAATTAATGGCATTATTGGCTGGCTTGTTAAGTGGTTGGGTATTTTCTTTGCAGGTCAGCTGATGTTTTGTATGTTTATATGTGACTGCATTATTGACAAGCCATCATGTATACATTAAGTATCTGCCTTTTTCTTGCCTCCACCAAGAATGCTATGTTTTCATCTGAGCCCGTTGGGTGGTTGATTGATGAATTGTTCAGTTCGTCTGTAGCAAGGCTATGCTAAGTATACTGAACTGACTCTAACGATGTTTGAGAAAAGATGAAACGAAGGCCAAGAATGAACTCAGTCATTTCAGTGTTAGTTTGTAGCGTGGATCTGGATTTAAGATCAGACCAAGAATCTGTTGACAAGAACATTTCAAAGTGTATTCTGAATGTCAGCAGTGTGATGTTATTGTTCACAGACTGATTACTGTCTTTGAGACATCTAATAATGCAAACTTTGATATTTTGTTTTTTTATATTCAGCAAATATTTACACGTTAAGTGTCTGTTTCGGTTCATATCTACTAGTACCTTTCCTGGTGGAAAGAATAGTATTTTTTTTCATTCATGATTGACTGGATTGTAGGCGTTTGCAAAAATTGCATGTATTTTCTAGTGTTGCAATAAACACATGCTTGTCCACCTTTCTTTTTCGTTTTTTTTTCCATGATCAAAGTGAAAGGGGATCAAGGATCTGTTTTACCATGACAGCGGTCTGCATTCTCCTGTGTGCTTGTCTTGTTCTACGTGATTTTATGTCGTTAAGAGTTCATTAAAATACCCCGGTATCTGTGACTTGTAGCACAAACATCAACTCCAGAAGAATCAGGACCCATGATTGTAGTGATGACATCCCCGTCGTCTGGCTATATCACGATGACAAATCTGAGTCATGACGACCCTGAGGTCGTGTATGGATATCTGCCTGTTCCGGTTAAAAATAAAATCATGTTTACTTTTAATTTTTTACGCCAGCTGCGCCCAAAGTCTTCATAGATCTTTATCATCAGCACTATGGGCAACTAAGAGAAAGAGTGGATATACATGATGCACTACATGTATACGTACGAGCAAGAGTACGTGTTAACGTCATGAGAAATTCATGCATTACGACACCTTGCTTTCACCTGTACTTTACCTTTTTCCCTGAAGACAAAGCACCTCAAACATTACCCAGTGGCTTCTGGAACTGTTCAGTGGATAATTATTCCAGCTTTCGTCTCCACATGGAATGTAACGTGGTGCCAGAGTGTGAGGATGGACGGGATGAAACAGAGCACTGTCCCTACAGCAGTCCTGACTGTCCGGGCATGGTACCAATGTGTGGACGGTGCTACTCCTTTGAACGTAATCTGCCTGGATTTGATAGTGACAGTGTAGATATCAAGGAAGTGATTGATGAGCATTGTAGTTCTTTGGGAGGTTTAACAGGTCCGCCTTTGTGTGTGGTTGACTGGTTTGGTGCAGTGTTTAACAAATCAGGGATTCATGGGGCAAAACTGTCTTACTTTTGGGTTGGTATGGTCTCCAATGATTTGTCATCACTTCCTATGTACAGATTTGAAATTCTTCATGGTGAAGCTGTGTTTTATCATACAATCCGAAGTTTAACGGAAACGTACACGAACGATGGCCATATGATTTGTTATAATTCTCATTATTCAAACTTCATGGTATACCAGCCACACCTGTGTGTGCGGAGTGGTCGCGTACAGCGCAATTACACAGGCGCAATTTGTTCATTCACAACAAATAGGACTGGTGAACAATCATTTCATTTACAACCATTTCATGAACAAGTCTCTGTTTGCGCTGCCTCAGCAACGAGACTTTCTGGTATTGTGCCATGATGGTCATGTAACGTACACATTTCTCATCTGTGGCTTTACTCAGTTTAAAGCGTGCAGCCAAGACCGCACATCTTGTCATTTCCATTCTCACTCCACACATGACAGCCGCATGGACTCAGCTGAAGAGCACGCTATGTTAGCCCCCACATTTATATGCAGTGATAACGTCACCACACTGTCATACTCTCTGGTGTGCAATGTCATACATGATTGTGAGGACAGCAGTGATGAATCATTCTGTGGGCATCCTGCTTGCATCAGAATGTTCACGTGTAATAATGGTCAATGTGTTTCTTACACTACGGTTTGTGATCAGGTACCACATTGCCAGGATCACTCAGAGGAATTTAGCTGCATTGCACACAAAAAAAATACCTAAGCATCACCCATACTTTCCGTTCCCTGCTCTGGTCAATTTTGATGGCATTAGGATGTTTCATTCCACCCCATTATTCTCCAATGAGTCATGTCCTGACAGTCATTACCGTTGCCCCTAATGACAGCAAAGACTGCTTACCTGTCTACACACGATGCAATGGAATGTACGATTGCAGGGACCGTAAGGACGAAGATGGCTGTGAGGACATGATGTGTTCAGGATTCTTCAGGTGCAGAGCATCCACAACCTGTATACACACTGACCACCTGTGTGATGGCTGGCCTCACTGTCCAATGCATGATGATGAAACAGTGTGTGACACAAGTTGTCCTGTGGGCTGTCTGTGTCAAGGTCACTCATTCCTTTGTTTGAAGCCTTTCTCTACAAAACAGTTTCCACATATTCGTTTTTTGGATGGAACCAGTTCTGGAATCACCCTTTCTGACGTCAGTCAACTCAGCTATCTTGTTCATCTTGTTCTTATTCGGTGTTCCTTGACTGTCATTCCCACCCTGACATTGCTGAATCTGAAGTTTCTGGACCTCACTGACAACAATCTGAAACAAGTGAACATGAGTACTTTTCTACCATTGTACAATTTACGGTCATTGTCACTTTCCCATAACCCGATCACTTCTCTCTATACTAATGTATCCTCTGTTGTTCAACACAGTAACCTGCAGTCAGTAGATCTGTCATTCACTGCACTTGAAGTGTTTGATTCAAAAGTCTTCTCGTCATTCGTTCAAACGCAGAAGCTCAATTTAACTTTTATCACTATTCACACAATCAGTGACAGCGGATTTAAGTTCACACCACGATTACGAGAACTTTACATAGATGGCAGTCCTGTGACAAAGTTTCCACTGAATATGTTCAGGTATAATTCCCGTTTACAACTTGTTTCGACAGAGAACTATAAAATATGTTGCAAAATAACTCTTCCAAGTAAATTTGATGTGGCCTCTTGTCATGCCCCCAGAGACGAAATTTTCTCATGTGAAGACTTATTACAATCGTGGTTTTATCGGGGGTTTCTTTGGATAACTGTTTGTCTGTCATTGAGCGGTAATGTTTTCTGTTTCTGCATGCGGTTAACAGCAAAACGTATGACTTTGTCGAGTGGATTTAGTGTTTTCGTCCTCAACCTTACGCTGGCTGACTTTCTGATGGGTGGCTACATTGCAATCATTGGAGTAGCTGATGAACAGTTTCGTAGCAGATATCTCCATTTTGATGACACATGGAAAAAACAGTACAGCCTGCAAAGTAGCTGGTTCTCTGTGTCTGTTGTCCAGTGAAGTGTCAGCTCTGATCATCTGGCTGATCACACTGGATCGTTTTCTTGTCCTTCATTTTCCATTCAGCACCTTGCGGTTTGGGAGAATGTCAGCCACTGTGGCTTGTCTGTTGACTTGGGCCATGGGTTGGATTCTGGCTTACTGCCTTCCCTTCCCACACTGTCACACTGGGAGTTTTTATAGTCAAACAGGCATCTGTATCCCTTCCAGTGACGAAGCAAGACTTTAAAGGAAAAGAATACTCTTTTAGTCTACTTATTGTCCTTAACTTCATTCTGTTCTTATTTATCTCTGCTGGCCAAGCGCTGATCTACTGGTCAATACAGAGCAATGCTTTCAAGACCAACACGACCAAAGTATCACGAGACATGACTATAGCTCAGCGACTGATCACTGTTGCAGTGACAGACTTTATGTGCTGGTTTCCCATTGGCTTGTGCGGGATGTTGGCAGTGGCCAGAGTTCCCATACCTGGTGAGGTGAACGTGGCACTGGCTGTATTTGTATTGCCCTTGAACTCAGCAGTAAACCCCTTCATGTACACCTTTAACACATGGGCAGAAAAACGTAGACAGTCCAAAGAAGCCAAACTTTTGCAGTGGCTGGAATCTCATTGTGATGTAACTATCGCCCAGTAGGCTGTAGTCTGCACTTGCTTATGTTGAGGCAGATATAAAGAGTAGGTCAAAGAATTTAAACGATTTTCTGTTCCACGTGATGTGATTATTAACATGGACTAATGTAAACACTTTGACTTATGTTTCTTGAAGATCGGTAGCCATATGGGATCCATGATTAATATACATCCGTTCCAACATTCTCAGTTCAGTCTGGTACCACGGAGTGTATCCAGGATTTAGAGAGAATAATGGGACAGGGAGAATGGTGTCATGAAAATTTAGAAAGAACAAGAAAGTTTTAATGAAGAAGAATAGTTCAGAAAGCCCCTGAAATCTTTAATACAGAGTTCCTACACTGTGTGCCGTTTGTTGGCTAAATTCGCCCTTTGGTTAACACCTCGGTCAATGAAAAGATTCCAAAACGTTTGATCACTTCTTTCTGTAAGGGAACGTTGTGCGTTTTGTCCCTTACATGCAGATAATCTTTTTTCTTTGAGTCCAATCATACTCACATCATGGACTGCCTCATAAGACTCAGAAGAGATTCGTTCTACAGAGCAATCAGATTTTTTCATTCCTAAGCAAGAACTTCAGAATTTCAATACATAGATAGGGTTTCTCACATGTAGGCAATGCAACAGATCTATTGACCTTTTGTTCTCTGCATCTCGCAATAGCATTTGCAGCAGAAACTTTACGCGAGATCATAAATAAAACCCCTGACTACAGCAAGATAGTGAAACGCCTGTACGGTAATAAAGAAGTGCCAGATACTTGACGCGCCCTCTCCATTTTTCATAAGCTGTGAGGTGAGTGTCAGAAAATTATATGAAGAGTACGGTTAGTTTATTTATGTCACGTGCTGGAACGAATTCGGAAGTTGATATAGGATCAAAGTGTAGAACCTACATTAAGTCTTTTCTTATTTTCAAGGTATCTTCCTTGATTTAAAGAGACTAGCTAGAATAGATTCTGAGATGGTTGTGAATAAATGTTGTAGCAATGCCACTGTCTTACTTACTGTTGTTGTTGATGTTGTTGCTGTTGTTGTTGTTGTTGTTGTTGTGTTGCTCGTCTGTCGAATCGACGAGGACCACTTCAGTCATCTAGGCGTTGAGATGGGGAGGGGGAAGGGTGAGATGATTTGTGGATACACAGGTGGCTGATCAAGCCAGTGCATGCATGGAATGTGCGGTGACAGCTTGGACAGGCAATGTGGAAGACATGCCCTTGCTTGCTGGTGCAGGCTTTCCTTGCCTGTCTCTTTTGTTGCGCTGCAGCTGTCCTTTCTTCACATAGATTAGCCCCTTTGTGGGTAGAGTAGCGCCTTCTAGTTCGATCCATGGCAGTTTGTCCCCATGTGTCAGGGTTGATGCTGACTGCTTTCAATGATGTTTTGGGAGAGTTTTTGAAGCGTTTCTCCTAACCTCCATCGGAATGCCTTCCTTGTTGCAGCTCGCCGTAGAAGAGTCTCTTGGGTAGCCGGTGGTCTGGCATGTGAGCTAAGTGACTTGCCCATCAAAGCTGAGACAGCATCAGGATGGTGTGGATGCTTTGCAGGCCTGCTTGGTCGAGCACCCTTGTGTCTGGGATTTTGTCTTGCCATTATATGTTTAACAATCCTCTGAGGCAAGTTGTGTGGAAGTGATTCAGCTTCTTGATATGTCGTTAGTACACTGTCCACGCTTCACATGCATAGAGGAGTATTTGACTTGTGGTTCCTGTATCTCTTCAATACAGCCTGTTTTGATTTGGGCCTTCATTGGCGTTGGCAGCTCTCAGGACGTTGCCTAGATTCCAGGTGTTAGCTTACACTGGACCTGGGTGAGGTCCTGGATTACTTGTAGTCTCTGGTCGATTTAGTTCGCTAACTCGTGTTGGCTGTGACTTTGGCAGGACTGGGGTTCGCTTTCTATCAGCCTATACTTACTGTTAGGCAATAGGGATTCCCCTTTTCTGTGGTTCTGAGCATCAGCGGAAGGTGTTGGCTGAACATCTCTCTGGTGTTCTAGCTGTTTTGTTGACATTTGCCCCCTGCTGGCCTGGGGTCAGATTTAGTGTAGGGGCTGTGTCTAACTCGGTTGTTGTTTCGCCTTGTCGGAGGGCGCTTTGGCCTGTTCCCCCCTCCTCGGTGTGTGTTTTTGGTCTTTCCCAGAAGTGTGTCAGGAGCAGAGACTCTTTGTTGGTTGCCATCGTGACCGTGGAGTTTTCATATTCCCGTATGCTGACATCACCGGTAAGATCTCTTTCCTAACACAGCTTGTAGTGCCTGCAAAGTGGTAGGGGTGGGTCGTTCGTGGCCTTTGTTCAGTGCAGCGGTATTGTGTGGGTGGATAGTCATTGCAATCGCTACTGTTAGGGATTTGGGAAGTGTTGTGATCGCCGCACCTGTTTGGTGTGCTTTTTCTGTGCGCTACTAATTAGTGGGCCGAACCCACTGTGTGATAAACTCTGTGCTTCATTTTGCTACCCATCTCAGTGTGATTTGTGTTTAGGTGTCAATTTTGTGGTTTCTAGGATGGATTCCAAGGAGGTTGAGGGGGTGTTGACCCGGGCTCAAGCCCAACGAGCACTGGGTGGTATCTTCCAGGACTGGGAAGCCCTATGACCCAAGCACCCATGGCTACCGTCACCCAGACTACTTTTTCGTGTCGGGAACACCTCGCCTGCCTTGACAACCTTGACCCGGCCTGGGTCTCTGACCAGTTTGAGACTCCTCTGCATCGGGAGGAGGATCGTCGCTCGTTCAGGGAGGAGAAGGCAAGGGAAAGGAGAGAACGGGAAGAGGAGGAAAGAGATCGGAGATGGACGTTGGACATGAAGGAGAGGAGAGCCGAGCAGGAGGAGAGGAGAATTGAGAGAGAAGCCAAGGAGAGGAGAGAGAGAAGGAGATGGAAGCTAAAGAAAGGAGAGAGAATGAAGAGAAGGATGAGAGAGATCGGAGATGGGCGTTGGAAATAGAGAAGTCAAGGAGTGGAGAGACAAGGACAAGAAGGAAGCTAAGGAAAGGAGAGAGAAGGAAGAGAGGGAAGAACGGGCATGGAGGTGGGAGATGGAGATGGAGGGGAAGCGCCTGGGGTGGGAGATGTGGACCCAGCGGCATATGGCGGAACCCCAGCCCCATGCTCCTGACATAGAAACCATCTTTCAGCAGGAGAGTGAGCGTATGCGACAGGAGCTGTAAGACAAGCTGGCCGTTCTGGCAGCTGTCGACGTAAAGCCACCTGTAGAACCGTTACCTCCGCCACCACCTCCAAGCGTTCATGGTTCAGACCATGGGGATTTCCCTCCACCGCCGTTTCCTGAGCCGTATGTAGCACCACCTAAGTTGTTGATGCCCACATACAACGCCCAGGAAAGTATCCTTATCGAACATTTTGAGCGGGTGGCAGCTGCATACAACATGTCGGAGCAACAGAAGGCGCTCTACCTCATCACTGGGTTGACAGGCAAGGCCAAGGAAGCCTTTGTGAATGTGGCCCCTGGAGCCATCTATACAGAGCTGAAAGACGGCTTTGCGCTCCAGACTCCAAATGGCAACCGAAATCTTATAGAAAGAAGTTCCATTCCATGAGGAAGATGCCCAAAGAGACGTTTCGGCAGTATGTAGAGAAATTGCGTAGAACCCTGGACTATACTGGATTGAGGTGTCATAAATGCCCTCAAAGATTGCGTGCTTCTGGAGCAGCTGGCCAACACTGTCTCCCAGGAATTGCAGTATAAGCTGGGAGAGACGCAACTGAAGACTTTTGCAGAGGCTCTTAATATAGCTGAGGCTTTTGCCAACGTGTGGCGACACTATATGGCCCTACCTCCGCATCTTTTTATCGGAACCCAACGCCAGAATCCAAGGGTCGAGGGAGACGGTCGCCTGTTAAAGGGGCAGGATTGGATATGGTAGCAAGCCACATCCAACCTCAGGGTTTGTTTTTCTTGTGGCAAGATGAGACATTTTATACAGGACTGGCCGCAAAGAAAGACGAAGGCTCTGTTGAACACCCAGAAGGAGAGAGTGGCTTATGGAGAAAGAGCCATCACAGAACCTGTCTGCCCTTCTTTTCCGCCACTTGCACCCAGTGTGTGGTTGAAGCCATCAGGGGCATGGAAGCCACCACCATCTTCGTTGACGAGAATCTCGTACCACAGAACGCTCCACGACAAGGACTAAGCATGGTTCTGGGTATATCAAGGAGGATTTCCGTGCTACCCACAAAAACGTCCCAGTGGAGGTTTCGACCCCATACTTCAAGGGGCAGGTTTGGCCTATTGTACTATGGTGGCCAGCATATTCCCTCCTCTTTGGGAATGAGGTCATCTTTGCTGATGGGACGACAGGCCAGGTGTCGACTGATCTTCCTCCAGAGGTATTTGTGGGGCTACCACCAGATCCCAAGCACGTCAGGAGCAAGAAGCCCACAAGCTCCTATTCAAGCCATTGAACAACACGCGACCATCAACATGGATCCGGTTACCATCAAGGCTTTGCAGGACAAGGATCCTCCTCTGAACTCTGTGAGGCAGGTAGCCGGGAAACCAGCCCGCCACAGAGGGACACTAGGTCCAGTTTGTGTGGCGCAAAGGGCTCCTGCATCGTAAGTTCCAAATGGACAAGATCAATGCTACCCAGCTTGTTGTTCCGAAGCCTCTTCGTCCCATGGTACTGAAACTCAGCCATGATGCCCCTATGGCTGGGCATTTGGGCATGCAACGGACCCTTCAGATGATTCAACAGGTTTTCTACTGGTCTGGGATCGCGACTGACGTAAGGGCATATTGCCGATCTTGTGATACCTGCCAGCGAGTCACCACGAAGGGTCGGACCACCAGGGTGCCCTTGGGATCAGTTCCAATCGTCGGTACCCAATTTCCACGGTTGGAGTGGACATCGTTGGACCCCTCGTGCCAGCTTCTGCTCGTGGTTTCCGGTACGTCCTTGTCATGGTGGACTAAGCTGCGTGGTACCCAGAGGCTGTCCCACTTCATAAACATGACACTGTAACTGTCGCTGAAGCTCTCTGGGAAATGTGGTCGCGAACAGGTATTCTGGACAAAGTCCTGTCAGATCAGGGCACCCAGTTCCTGTCGGACATCATGGCAGAGGTTTACCGCTTGCTTCGCATCCACAAGGAGACTACCTCACTGTACCACTCGCAAGCAAACGGCCTTGTGGAGCTTTTTAACAGAACCCTCAAAACCATGATCAGGAAATTGGCGCAGGAGCAACCCAAGGAATGGGACCGTTATCTACCGGGTGTGCTGTTCGCCTATCATGAGGTACCCCAAGAAATTACGGGCTTTTTGCCTTTTGAATTGTTATGGGCCAAACAGTGAAAGGACCAATGTCCATTTTGCAAGACCAATGGACACGAACGGAGTTGGAGGATCACCTGTGCACCCAAACAGAATACATCCTGGAGCTGAAGGACAGGATTGCTTCTACCTGTGAGCTAGTGCATCAGCACTTGGCTCAAGCTCAGCGGTGGTACAAGAAGTGCTATGATCGTCAGAGTCATGAGCGATGGTTCCAGCCAGGAGATGAAGTCCTCCTGTTGTTGCCACTCCATCAGAACAAGTTGCAGTTGGCATGGCAGGGACCTTTCCAGTGATCAAGAGGATTGGGGATTGGGACTACCTCATCACCATCCGAGGAAAGGACAAGGTAGTTCATGCCACCCTCCTCAAGGGGTACGTCTGTAGGGAAGCCTGTCAAGCTGGATACGCTCTGGTGGCAGTAGAGGATATTGAGAGGAATCTCCCACGATATTCCAGGTATCTTCTGTCCCACTGGAGCAGGAGGAAACATGGAGGGACGTTTGGGCTGGCCGAGGATCTACTTGAAACCCAAAGGCAAGAATCTGTCACCCCTTTGCGAGGATTTTCAAGACATATATTCGGACGTACCACTCCGGTGCAACCTAGGGACCTGCTCTTTTCAGTTGTCCCAGGATGAGCCCATCCAGGTGAAACAGTACCCCTTCTCTCACTCCCAGTTGGATGTGGTGAAGGACAAAGTGCACGCCATGCTGTGAATGGGAGTCATCGAGAGGTGCATCTCCCCATACTCCTCGCCTGCACTGTTGGTCAAGAAACCAGATGGTAAAATGCGGTTCTGCATCAACTTCAGGCGCCTCAACAAAGTGTTGCGTTCAGTGCTGAACCCCATGCCAGACGTGGACAAAATGTTTGCCAGATTGGCCAGGGCCAAGTATTTTTCCAAGTCAGACCTGGCCAAGGGGTACTGGCAGATCCCCATGGGCCCTGCAGATCGAGAGAAATCGGCATTCACTACTCCAGACAGGCAATATCAGTTCTTGGTAATGCTCTTTGGGCTCAAGACTGCAGATGTGTGCTCAGCTGAATTATGCAGTTGATGCTGGAACCCCTACAGTTGTCTGAAGCTCAGAACTTCATCGACGACTTACTACTTGCGACTGAAACGTGGCCTCGTCACTTGCAAGTTCTCAGGTTGCTGTTCAACCACCTGAGGGAGGTGCAGCTGGCTGCTCGTCCGTCCTAATGTCACCTAGCTGAGAAGGAAGTGGCTTTCTTGGGGCATGTGGTAGGCCAGGGCTACCAGCTTCCTGAAGAAGATAAGGTGAGCATGAGGTGCATTCAAGATGCCATGCCGTCCCGAACCAGCCATTCTTGGGGCTGGTTGGCTATTACCACAAGCTTGTGCTGCATTTTGCCGACTGGCCCGACCTCTCACGAACAAAACCTCAGCCAGACAAGATCACCCGGACTGAGGAAAATGTCTGAGCGTTCCAGTCCTTGAAGGAAACTTTGACCTCCCAGCCAGCGCTACAACTTGCAGATCCCTCCACAGGATTGGGAGTCGCCCTCCTACAAGATCAAGGAGAGGGATTAAAACCCTGTTGCATACGCCAGTAAGAAGTTGGTAGGTGACGAGCGAAACTACCATACCATCGAGGTGGAATGCTTTGCTACGGTGTGGGCCATGAGACAGTTCCACCCATACCTGAATGGAAGAGAGTTCATCCTCGAGTCTGACCACCATTCACTTCAGTACTTACACCAGATTCAGCAAGTGAGCAGACGAATCACGGGTTGGGCTGTTGAGCTCCAAAGCATAGCATTCCAGTTCCGGCACATCTACAGAGAGGACAATGTGGAGGCCGATTACCTCAGCTGGATGGAGTAATGTATGAATGTCATCTGTTTGCTGGCCCTGGATTTTGCAGAGTGTAATACCGATATTGTGACCTCTGTAGGTGTATCTCACCTGTGATTCTGGTTAGGCTAGTGGTTATGATTGTTTTCATTAGCTTATTTGGCTTAGTGAGTGGTTTCGTGTTTTCAGCGTTTCGGGGTGCTGAAGAAGTTTGTATCTCATTGGTGCGGAACTTTTTTTGGCGGGAGGTGTTGTCACTGACAACCTTTTCTGCTCTGCTTTGAACGCGGGATGTGTGTGTTTGTGTGCTGCAGTGCACACTGACTTCAATGTTTTCGGATAGCAAGGATGCTGATCCCTTTTCAGTTATCTCTGGTTGGCAACACTCTGGCGGGTTTGTTCTTGCTTACCGTTGCTGTTTAGCTCGTTGTTTGGTCCAGTTTTTGTTTTCACTTTACTTTCAGTGTCGTGTCACGTCAGGTACAGTTTTTATAGTGCCGTTTCCTTTCCTGGTGGGTTTTCTCTGGAACTGAACGCTGTTTGTTTCTGTTGGAGAGGATGCATATCCTTTCCAGGTTTTATCCTTAGCTTGTTCGCTCTGTCAGAGGCCTGTGAGTCTGTGCCGTCCGTGACTCGTTCAATTTCATCACCCCTCCACCCTAGTTGGGGCCAGTTGGCTGCGTGGGTGGATGGGCTGCGTGTATGATTCACGTGCCTTTTGTTTATATTGGCCATTTTCTTCCTGAGTCGTGTTTATGCTTGAGTTGGGGAGCGATCTGTTCGTCCTGTCTTGGCAGTAATGTACTCGCTGAATCCTAGTCACCTTCCTTAGCCTCGTGGCTGTATTGTCCTTCTCTGTGCAGTGTGTTTGTCGGTCTGCCCTTCAGTAGCAGTGGTATTTGCCGTCGGCCTGGCCTACCTTCGCTGGCACGGGCCAGGGGGTGGTTTTTCCTCTTCATCTTCGTTCCCGTCCTGCACAGGCTGCGTGGTAATGTACCAGTGTATAGTACTTGGTTTGTTCTATTTTTCTTTCCTCTGTTTGTTGTTTGTGCCTCCCTCACGGTAGATGGTGGAAGCGAGATTTAGAGAAAGGGAAATTGCTAGGCCGTGTTTAGAGTTCAGTTCGCTTCACTGGGAATTATATCATGAGTAACGGTTTCGGCTGACTGTGTTCATGCCATTGCTGAAAGGTGTATTTTCTATGACGTCAGGTTGCTCGCACTTCTCTCAAGTCTTGTTTGGAGCGGTGGCCATACCTTTATTTCATATTCCAAGTTCTGTTCGCTCATTAATTTTTATACTGCGGTTGCTTTGTTTCTTTGATTGTTCTTAAGTGCTTTCTTTGATTGTAGCCGTGGTGGAGGTCTTTGCTTGGTTTGGGGTTGAGGCAAGTGAACCGCTTGGAATGTTCCTATGTAATTATATTGTACATTCTTCTTGTCGCGTGGTCAATTCACAATTTTCCGTGTCGGGCGTGTGGCGCGCAAATTAGCACGTAGCGGTCTGTCTTACTAATCTGGGTGTAGGACCCGCCCTACCTTGTTGTACCCTTCTTTGCCGTCCTGCTCCTCTGTTTTTCCCTGTCTTGTTTTCCTGTGTGTGCTAGAATTTGGCAGTTAGTTGAGGAAGGGGGGGTTACTAAAATTAGTTAAGCACTCTATCAGCTGATAATGTTTTGATTGGTTTGACTGAAAGTAAAGACTCTTATTCAACTGAAGCCTATTTAAATGCTGCTATTGCAATTCTTCGACATTTAAGTCAAAGTAATTCTCACAGCTCTTTTCCTTGTTTGGAATCCTGTTAAGATGTAGTTGTTTTTTGCTGGTAATGATTTCAAGGAAGGGTTAAAGAAGAAACCATGATCCTTTAATATCTGACTCAATTTGTTTCTTTCTTTCTTTCAACCATTTTTTTCCTTTCAAGCAGTCACTACCTAAAGTTCAAACTGTGTAGTAGTAAAGATTATGTATTCCTCATAATGGTTGGGGAATTGTATTTTATGTCATGTCGTTACTGTAATAATTCATAGCACCTTGGTACTCATAGTTGTGTAAAAATCCAGTCTGCAAGTACTTTATACTGACAGACACTTAACATACAGGCACTGCAGTCACCCATGACTCATGAACCCCAACATATTGTGGGTTGTCCTGTGTCACATCCAGAACACCGTGATTACAGAGCTTTCGAGCGTTCCAAGGTTCGAGCATTCCAAGTTGTGAGCTGTCCGGTCTTCGAGTTTGGTGCCGTCCAGTCCGAGTTTGTACCGTCCAGTTAGGGTCCACGACTCGGCCTATAAGGACCCCGCGGATTTCAGCGCGTCGCCCCAGCGGGGACGGATCTACCTGAGTCCGTCGCTGGGTTGGGCCTGTCAGGGGGTCCGTTTTCCCGCCCAGGGGCACAACTTGAAGGTCATGTGTTCATGTTCATGTGGTGACTGTTGCGTGACTTTGTCCCTGTGTCCTGTCGGTGTGTGCATGTCTATGCTTGTAAACCTATTATATTCATATATCTACCAGGTGTTCTCTCTTGTAGTTTTATTTTCCTTTTGAGTACCGCTCGGAGCTGCAAGACATTTGTGCTTGGTGCTGAACAGCGAAAGACACTGTGTTCGATGCTGGCATAAGCCATGTCTGAGACTCTGTGGAGAATCCTGTTGCCCAGGATTGAGGGCAGTGGCGGAACGCCAAGAGACCTCAGTGACGCTATAACCTGTGCATATGCTTGATCTATAGACCTGTTGATTTGTAGAGTGGTATCCATTGTATTCTGTCACCTTAACCTGTTGAGGTCTACGGATGGGCCTGCGTGCCTTGTAGTGTAATTTTTTTTTAGGGTGTGAGTGGTTTTGCAGGTCCTGTTTGCAATGTAGGAATTGTCCCTCCCTTCTTTCTCTTTAGATCGTTTGGGGGTTGTCTAGGTTTTGGTTTTAGGCAGGGGAGGAGTTTAGCCAGGCTCTTTTTAAAATCTTTTTTTCCTTTGTCTTGTGTCCCTGTAGGGTAGTCCAGCAGAGGGGAATCTTCTCTTTTTTTTTTTCTCCCTCAAATACTTCTATTTTGCTGACATCGGTCTCTTTTCTTCTGTACGGCCGTATCCCCCTTAGTGTGTGAATGTTAACACATTATTTTATGTCGTGCGATTAAAGTGGCGGCCTGTTTGTACTTTTCCTGCCTCCGCGTGTTTGTTGGTGAGTGTGTGGCGAACGGCTGGATCCTTGCCCTCCTCACAACCCTGTCCTTTGTGCCACCAGTGACAACTCCGATTGAGCTCAGTGAGACAAATGACTCCCGTTAGCTCAGATGAAAAAAAACAGTAGATATTGAAATAACAGCTTGCCAGACGTGACCTTCAGTCTGACCAGACCATTTGCATGAGACACAAACACACGAGAACACAGCTGCACCACCCAACATCTCCTGTTCAGACTCATACCGGGTCTGTCCAGTAACATACACCAACGATCAAACACGTCAACTAAGATAAGACTTGGAATCTTTCAGGGCCCTGTAGACTACAGACGCGCGCGCACTGGTGGATGTGCATCGGTGGGGTGATGTAGGTGTGTTATGGGAGAGTCCACAGATGTAAGTGTATGCGTTGGGTGCTCGTGTGTGTGTGTGTGTGTGTGTGTGTGTGTGTGTGTGTGTGTGTGTGTGCGTGCGCGTGTGTGTGTGTGTGTGTTGTTGCTGTTGTTGTTGTTGTTGTTGTTGTTGTTGTCATTGTTCTTGTTATTGTTCTTGTTACTATGTCATCTTGTGAATATTCACTTCCGTCAGATAATCAAAGGCACACACACACACACACACACACACACACACACACACACACACACACACACAGACTGACTGAAACCAATTCATTGTCAGATTAACTCAAGGTTGTGCTGACAAACACACACACACACACACACACACACACACACACACACACACACACACACGCGCGCGCGCGCGCGCGCGCGCGCGCACACACACACTCAGTAATAGAATAGCACAGTCAGTGTTAGGTAGGTACCCAAGGTCTGACCCACGCTTTGGGCTAATGCGTAAGTCAGACATCGTCTGAGTCGTAGCCATGAGATCTCTTCATTAGTTCCTTCATCTTGGTCATTAATTCAATTATCAATCACCTAAAATCAAATGATGTGTGGTCTCGAAACTTAGCGGATGTGATGTAGCGTATATGGACTAGTCCACACGCAATGACACCACCTTGAGGAAACTGAAACTGAAACTGAAACCTATCAGCTGTCATCATTGTCGGTCTCAGTGGACGATGACATAGTGATCCTCCTTGGGTTCCAGAGGCACTCTCTGGTATCAATTACGACACAGAACAAGTCTTGCCAGTGATCGGATTGTTGCTGTCATGTTAGTGTGCATAAATCTTTTGCTTCACCTTCCATTGCGATCAATACTGTTTTGTAACAATCTCTGAAAGTTACTCTCTTGTGCTAGTTTCTTGTCTGTCTGTGCATCATCAGTTCATGTTGCACATTGCTCTGTTTTTACTTCCTTTTTCTTTCTCCATTTTTTGTCCTGTTGATGGTCTCCCGTCGACTCATGTCGCTCCCCCTCAACCATGCTGGTTCTGGAGGTTTCTTCTTTTCTTTTCAGCTTTGTTTTCTGCTGTACACTACCACCGCAGAGGTTGCGTTGGCGCCAGTGTGTATTTGTTTGTCTCTTTGCTTATTTGTTTGTCAGCAGGACAATACAAAATCTACTGAACCTATTTTATGTTTAAATTTTAGTGCGGTTCTGAAGTTCAGATCCGGATCGAACAGCCCACCACAGTTGTTTCAGCCAGATCATTATCATTGTTTAGCCAGATCATAACAACTGTTCAGCAAGATCGTTTAATTGTTCAGCGAGATCATTACAATTATTCAGCAAGATCATTAGATTGTCCGTCAAGATCATTGAACTGTTCAGCAAGATCATTACAATTGTTCACCAAGATCATTAAATTGTTCAGCAAGATCATTACAATTGTTCAGAAAGATCATTGGAACTGTTCAGCCAGATCATTACAACTGTCCAACAAGAGCATTAGATCGTTACAATTTTTCAGCAGGATCACTAAATTGTTCAGCAATATCATTACAACTGTTCAGAAAGATCATTAGAACTGTTCAGCCAGATCATTGCAACTGCTCAGCAAGGTCATTACAACTGTTCAGCAAGATCATTACAATTGTTCAGCAAGATGTTTTTAATTCTTTAGAAAGATCATGACACGTGTCAGGCAAAACCTGCTGAGCCGCTGTCAGCCAAGCTTTGTGGAAAAAACAGAATGTGTGCAAAGAACGAAGTGTTGAACTTAGGGTACGGCACCACAGTGTAGGTCTGGAGAAATGCAAAGAACGAAGTGTTGAACTTAGGGTACGGCACCACAGTGTAGGTC
>JADBJO010000758.1:437369-442369 GCA_016801955.1 Conus betulinus | reverse complement strand
TAATCCAGCAGCTGATGCATCCGGCGAACTGTTTGAACTTGCTGAACATTTGGTATCGTCTTGGTCTCTCTCCATTTTCTTTCTTCTTCTTCTTCTTCTTCTTCTTCTCTCTCTCTCTCTCTCTCTCTCTCTCTCTCTCTCTTTACTTTTTTCTTTTTTTTTTCCTGTCTTTACTTTTTTCAGTAGCAACGTCATCCAACACTTACACGACTCTCATGTTTGTCCTTCAGTACATTCGCATGACATCAAACCACGCTACGCGTCATGATGAAAAGCAGCGCTGACAACCTACGTCATTTCGCTGTTGCTGACTGTCCCGGTGACGTCAGCATGGGACCCTGACGCAGGCTTGGTCAAGTCTCTGACGAAATCCAGCGCAGCTCGCGTGTTTTTGCGTCATCAAGTATGGGATGACGCGGGGCAGGCGAACGACGGCAAGGACAACACCCACTGGATGTCACGTGGCTGCCTGCCAGGAACCTTCTACCTCAGCAAACAACAACATCACCAACGTCCTGCACCACGCCTGTCAGCAGGGCAGGTGTGCCTCTTCTTCCTCTGCAGGTACTGGCTGCCGTGTGTGTGTGTGTGTGTGTGTGTGTGTGTGTGTGTGTGTGTGTGTGTGTGTGTGTGTGTGTGTACGTGAGAGAGAGAAAGAGAGAGAGACTCCCTCCGTGTCTCTCTGTGTCTGTCTGTCTGTCTCTCTCTCTCTCTCTCTCTCTCACTCTCTCACTCTCTCTCTCTCTCTCTCTCTCTCTCTCTCACTCTCTCTCTCTCTCTCTCTCTCTCTCTCTCTCTCTCTCTCTCTCTCTCTCTCAATTAGGCTCACCTCTTTGCTGATATCATACGTGACCAATGCATATAGAGTGCATAGCAATTCTGGTCAACGATACGAGTACATGGGGGGGGGGGGGGGGGGGGGGGGGGGGGGGGGGGGGGGGGGGGGGGGGGGGGGGGGGGGGGGGGGGGCATTAACACGCAGGTATACGCATGCGCATATGAAATGTTTTCTCCGGGGAAAATTGACGTGTGTGGATGATTTTGTTGGAAATGCAAGTATAATCCTTGCGATGCTTAATTATTTCAAAAAGGACAAAGAACAGAGAATGAAAAGGGGTGTAAAGGAAAGAGCGGAGGGGGGGGGGGGGGGGGGGGGAGAGAAAATAAAGAGGAGGGGGACAGGTGCTGACGACAGTGGAACCATTGGAGACCTGCAACACGCTCACCACCCGTGCTGGTGTGGTCATTTCAGAGCTGGGGGAAATGGCCCACGTGACCGACGCCAGCCAATCCACGAGTTACCAGGTGAGGAGGAAGGACGGGGTGGCGGGGTCAGAGGCCACCTTCACCGTCACCCTCCAGGGTCGTGACGAGCTGCGTCACGTGACAGTCCGTGGCGTGTTCCCTGCCCCCACCCAGCTCCTTGTTGTGGACGACTCCAGCGAGAAGGTAAGGCTAAGGTAGAGCAAAGGTAGGGGAGGTAGGGCTAATGTAGAGCAAAGGTAGGGGGCAGGTAAGGCTAAGGTAGAGCAAAGGTAGGGGAAGGTAGGGGTTAAGGTAGAGCAAAGGTAGGGGGCAGGTAGGGCTAAGATAGAGCAAAGGTAGGGGGCAGGTAAGGCTAAGGTAGAGCAAAGGTAGGGGGCAAGGTAGGGCTAAGGTAGAGTAAAGGTAGGGGGCAGGTAGGGCTAAGGTAGAGCAAAGGTAGGGGGCAGGTAGGGCTAAGGTAGAGCAAAGGTAGGGGGCAGGTAGGGCTAAGGTAGAGCAAAGGTAGGGGGCAGGTAGGGCTAAGGTAGAGCAAAGGTAGGGGGCAGGTAGGGCTAAGGTAGAGCAAAGGTAGGGGGCAGGTAGGGCTAAGGTAGAGCAAAGGTAGGGGGCAGGTAGGGCTAAGGTAGAGCAAAGGTGGGGGGAGGGCATGTAGGGCTAATGTAGAGCAAAGGTAGGGGGCAGGTAGGGGTGAGCTAGAGTGGAGGACGGTAGGGGTAAGGTACAGCAACAGTGGAGGAAGGTAGGGGTAAGGTACAGCAACAGTGGAGGACGGTAGGGGTAAGGTACAGCAACAGTGGAGGACGGTAGGGGTAAGGTACAGCAACAGTGGAGGAAGTAGGGGTAAGGTAGAGCAAGGGTGGAGGAAGGTAGGGGTAAGGTAGAGCAAGTGAGGGGAGAAGGTAGGGGTAAGGTAGAGCAAGAGAGGGGAGAAGGTAGGGGGTAAGGTAGAGCAAGAGAGGGGAGAAGGTAGGGATAAGGTAGAGCAAGGGTGGAGGAAGGTAGGGGTAAGGTATAGAGCAAGAGAGGGGAGAAGGTAGGGCTAAAGTAGAGTAAAGGTAGGGAGCAGGTAGGGCTAAGGTTTGAACAAAAGTAGGGGAAGGTATGGCTAAGGTAGAGCAAAGGTAGACGGGCAGGTAGGGCTAAGGTTTGAGGAAAGGTAGGGGGGCAGGTAGGGCTAAGGTAGAGCCAATGTAGAGGGCAGGTACGGCTAAGATAGAGCAAGGTAGACGGCAGGTAGGGCTAAGGTTTGAGGAAAGGTAGGGGGCTGGTAGGGCTAAGGTAGAGCAAAGGTAGACGGCAGGTAGGGCTAAGGTTTGAGGAAAGGTAGAGAGAGGCAGGTAGGGCTAAGGTAGAGCAAAGGTAGAGGGCAGGTAAGGCTAAGATAGAGCAAAGGTAGGGGGCAGGTAGGACTAAGGTAGAGCAAAGGTAGACGGCAGGTAGGGCTAAGGTTTGAGGAAAGGTAGAGGGCAGGTAGGGCTAAGGTAGAGCAAAAGTAGAGGGCAGGTACAGCTAAGATAGAGCAAAAGTAGGGGCAGATAGGGCTAAGGTAGAGCAAAGGTAGGGGGCAGGTAGGGTTAGGTACAGCAGAGTGGGGGGAAGGTAGGGCTAAGGTTTGAGCAACGGTAGGGGGCAGTAGGGCTAAGATAGCGCAAAGGTAGGGGGCAGGTAGGGCTAAGGTAGAGCAAAGGTAGGGGAAGGTAGCGCTAAGGTTTGAGCAACGGTAGTGGGCAGGTAGGGCTAAGGTAGAGCAAAGGTAGGGGGCAGTAGGGCTATGGTAGGGGGCAGGTAGGGCTATGGTAGGGGGCAGGTAGGGCTAAGATAGCGCAAAGGTAGGGGGCAGTAGGGCTAAAGTAGAGCAAAGGTAGGGGCGGGTAGGGCTAAGATAGAGCAAAGGTACGGGGCAGGTAGGGCTAAGGTAGAGCAAGATTGGGTGGAACGTAGGGCTAATGTAGACCAAAGGTAGGGGACAGGTATGGCTAAGGTAGAGGGAAGGTAGTAGGTAGGGGCGGTTTTGGGCTAAGGTAGAGCAAAGGTAGGGGGCGGGTAGGGCCAAGTTAGAGCAATGGTAGGGGGCAGGTAGGGCTAAGGTAGAGCAAAGGTAGGGGCAGGTAGGGCTAAGGTAGAGCAATGGTAGGGGGCAGGTAGGGCTAAGGTAGAGCAAAGGTAGGGGTAGGTAGGGCTAAGGTTTGAGCAAAAGTAGGGGGCGGGTAAGGGCTAAGGTAGAGCAAAGGTAGGAGGCAGGTAGGGCTAAGGTAGTACAAAGGTAGGGGGCGGGTAGGGCTAAGGTAGAGCAAAGGTAGGAGGCAGGTAGGGCTAAGGTGGAGCAAAGGTAGGGGGCAGGTAGAGCAAAGGTAGGGTCAGGTAGGGCTAAGATAGAGCAAAGGTAAGGGGCAGTAGGGCTAAGATAGAGCAAAGGTAGGGGGCAGGTAGGGCTAAGGTAGAGCAAAGGTAGGGGAAGGTAGGGCTAAGGTTTGAGCAAAGGTAGGGGGCAGGTAGGGCTAAGGTAGAGCAAAGGTAGGGGGCAGTAGGGCTAAGGTTTGAGCAAAGGTAGGGGAAGGTAGGACTAAGGTTTGAGCAAAGGTAGGGGGCAGGTAGGGCTAAGGTTAGAGCAAAAGTAGGGGGCAGTTAGGGTGTAGGGCTGGGGTTTGAGCAAAGGTGGGACAAACAAGATGGCCGAGATTTCCAAAGAAACCAGCTCTCTAAAGAAGCGAGTTAACTGACATCGAACAGCACGGCCGCTCGTGGAACGTACGTGTGTACGGCATCAGAAGGGCGCGCAGGAGGAGACAACGGAGGGACTGTGTCAAGAAATGTGTTGACGGGTTTACTCAGAAACTAGGCGTCTCTGTGTCGGCAGCTGATGTCGAGGTGGCCCACCGGTCGGGGAGCATGTCCACGGGAGGCGCGAGGCCGCGCCCCATCATGCTTCGTTTGTTTGTTTGTTGTTGGGTTTTTTTTTTTTTTTTTTTTTCACGGAGGTGGACGGGAGAGGTGTTGACCGCCCGGAGAAAATTGAAATGGACCGGAATAACTGTAGCAGAGGACTTGACCCAGGCCGACTGCAAACTTGAAAAAAAGTTAGTGCGCACTCTGCAACGATGGCAACTTGGTCACCCAATGGGAAAATATTGGCAAAGTTGAAAAATGGAAAGACCCTGAAAATAGATTTAAAGATGAATATTGATTCCTACTTCAGGACAGAAATGGCGTGAGTGCAATAACCATGAAATCATGGCGTGAGTGCAATAATCATGAAATAATCATGTACAGATTTTTTTTTTTTTTTTTTGGATGTAGCAAGTGTGTGTGTGTGTGTGTGTGTGTGTGTGTGTGTGTGAAGGGCGGAGGAGGCATCTACTTATTGTCTGTTTATTTTTCAGTCCATGAATTCAGTAGGCCTTTCCCTCATCCTCTGTATCTATTTATTTCTGCGCCTCCCTCCCCTCCCCCACCCACCTCCCCTCCCCTCTCTCTTTCTCTCTCTTCTTTATCTCTCTTTTTTTCCTCTGTCTCCCCCCTCAGGCCCCGGTTTCTGTCTATCTCCCCTCCTTTTTCTTTCCCGTTGCCATGCAGATCCACACTTAAAAGCCCATGAGTTCAGACGTATATATAAGATACCTTGTAAGTAAGGTGCTCTTGTGCAAAGTGTAAAACACACTGACGGTTCTGTCAGCGCACTGGCTGGCCAGGCAACGATAAGAACTAGATTACAGCTTGGCCGATCTGATATGAAA
>JADBJO010000758.1:424869-434869 GCA_016801955.1 Conus betulinus | reverse complement strand
AGGGCCGTTATCGGCGTTTTCTATGGTAAAGGAAATGTGAGAACAAAATGTAAACAAAACAGGTCAGGTGACTTTGTGAAGGTGAGTTCAGAGACAGATACAAAAACACACATTTCTTCCATTGATGTCGTCGTCGGTTTTGGTTTGATCTTCATGGTGTACGGAGTGATTGTCAGTTTCATTCAAAATGTAACAGAATCTGTGTTCATTCAACAGTACAAAGTACTATTTCAATGTGCAAAAGGGGACTGGAACCGAATGTGTGGATGAAGGACAATGTGTCAACACATACATGTGTCAACTTGACATGCACGTGCAAGTGCTGCTGTCTGCTTTCTGTGCAGTGCGTGTCGTGTTCTCGCTGCGTAGGCTGCTTCTCAGTGGAGACATTGAGACCAACCCTGGCCCCAATACTGAGGAAAGAACACAAACGAAAAATGAAGCTGAAAAGAACACATACGCATTGACAGAACAAGACAAGCTTGTTGAAGCAATAATGCAAGCAATGCAAACCCAGTTGCGTGAACAAACCACAGTGCTCAGAAATGATATGTCTGAAATAAAACAGGACTTGGGCCAAGTGAAACAACAGTGTGAGGAAATAAACAAACGCTGTGACAGACTGGAGACTGAACAAAAACATCTGACTGACACGGTGAAAGACATAACATATGACATACATGACCTGTTTGCTGTGTCAGATGAAAGAAAGGAAGAAATACTACAATGTTCTGAAACAATTGACACAGCATGAGAGACAAGAACTGGACAAACTGAAGGCTGACACAGAAAAACTAGAAAGTTTTTCTCGAAGAGACAACTTAAGATTTTTTGGTATTCCCCAACAGGGCCCCAGCGAATCATTCGACACATGTGCGCGCGCAGTAGTTGATGTGTTGAATAGCATTGACGGACAAAAACAGTGGACTGAAAACGACATCGGACGTGCACACAGAACAGGAAACAGTCGAGATGACCAACCACGACCAATGATCGTGAAATTTAACAGATGGAAAGACAAGATGCGCATAATTGGCGATAGAGAGGTCAGAGAGAAACTACAGCAAAAAGGGGTAGAGTGGCTAACGACTTAACAAGCCAACAGATGAAAATAAAGGCTAGAGCACGTCAAGAAGGGAAAAGGGCATTTTTTTTCGCAGGGGACAATTCGTGATTGGTCCACGATTGCCTGACCCACGCACTTACGCGGAAGTAGTAGAGGGTGGCCGAGAAAATAATAAGACAAACATCATCCACAGTTACACCTTCTACTCCTCAATTTCAATCTGGGGAGAGTGGGGAGGGGGGGTCTCTATCTGTTTCAGCCAATCAACGGGCATCTCGTCCTGTTAACGCATTGAGGGGGATGGCAGTGAGAGTGGTGCGTTTACATCTTCCTCCGCTCCCCCACCCCCAGTTCGTGCTACACCCGATCGGCAACGGAGTGGTAATGGTGGTGGTAAGGATGGGGGTTGCCGAGCGGCTCGTGACAGAGGTGGAGGTCAGCGAATTGGATCAGCGGCCAGTCGCGGGGATTCCCCCCGTGTCTCCACGGATCGACGTCACGGTAACGACGAACACACAGCGCGTGGCGGAGTTGTGTCCAACAGACAGAGTGGCATGCGAGCGTACCTGTCTAACCAGTCCAGCAAGTCTCTATACGGGGAAAAAGGGGTACGGGTGGTACTAGAACCTTGCGTTCAAACTCTGTAAAAAGCAAATAGGACAGGCTAGACCATCCACAACAATGGACTTTCTTAAGTTACAAAATGTTGAAAATTTGTTTCCAAAACTAAGTGATGTTTCTTTTGTAAATTATGTTAACAAATTTGATTTTGTTTGCCTTACAGAAACCTTTTTAGATTCGTCTTTTGACTATAAATGCATCTTCAATAATTATACGAAATTTTCATGTTTCAGCTAGAAAGTTTTCATTTCATGGAAGAAACTCAGGAGGTATTCTCCTTTTAGTAAGAAAATGTTTGGAAAAAATGTAAAAGAGATTCAGATAAATTGTGACAATACAATTGTTATAAGAATAGATAAATCTGTTTTTGTGTGTGAATAAAGATATCATTTTTGTTGGTTGTTATATATTGTTCCAGAAGGAGGCCCTCTATATAATGATAAGGTTATCAAAGATGGCGTACTTTTATTAGAAGAGGCTTTATTGGAAAAGTTTGATAAAGATGATGTATACTTTATTGTAACTGGTGATATGAACGCTCGAACAGGTCAGATGCAATCTGAGCATGAAGATATGACTATTTTATGATTTTGATTTGTATGAAATGGATGATTTTTTTTACGTCACTCAAAAGATATGGTTGTAAATAGTTTTGGGAAAACGTTACTGGATTTTTGTTTTTTGTTTGATATGAATATCTTAAATGGGTTTTGTGATGGGGATAAAGAGGGTAATTACACTTTTGTATCCCCTAATGGATGTAGTGTGGTTGATTACTTTTTTTGATTCATGTTGATTTATTACCGAAATTTGATTTGCATGTTGGTGACTGTGTTCATTCGTGGCATTTACCATCGAAATTGTATGGAATAATGTTTACCGGAATTTGGAAAGTAACCAGGTTAAACAACCAGGTGAAGAAAAAATCGTTGGTCGAATGAAAATGTCCATAAATATAAAGACGAACTTGAAAGTGATGAGTTTCAGAGTTGTTTACAGTCAGCCCTCCTGCAAATGGATATTGATATAAATGATAGTTTAAACCTTTTTGTTAATGCTTTATATGGAGCTGCTGCATGTATGGTCCGCACGGTAGGTCAAGGTCGAATAAAAAGTAATAATGACTGGTTTGATGATGAATGTGAGAGAAAGAAAGTAGAAGCAAAAAGGCTGCTAAAAAGATTTCAGAGATGTAAAACAGCTAGTGATAAAAAAGTTAAAAGAGTAGAATATGCAGTGTCACGAAAAGAATACATCAAACTGAGAGAAACTAAGCAATTAGAATTGAGGAAAATAGACTAAAGAAATTAAGAGAATCCATAACCGATTCTAAAACCTTTTGGTCAGTAATAAGATCTGTTAATAAGAAAAGCTTAATTTATAATGAAATCTCCATCCAACAATGGTATGATCACTTTTTTCATGTTTTCAATGATTCAGATAATACTGTACCTCTGGAAGAAGACATTTCACTGGATGATGAGGATGAATCTGTGCCATTGTTCAATAACACCATTTCTAGAGAAGAAGTATGGATGGTATTAGACATTTAAGGACAGGGAAAAGTGCTGGACCCGACAGAATTGTTGGAGAAATGTTAAAAGAAGCAAATTCTATCATAATTGACTTTCTTGTTCGCTTATATAATGAGCTTTTTGAACACGGCAATTTTCCTTTAGAATGGGCTAAATCTATCATTATTCCAATTTACAAAAAAGGTGATTCCAGTAATCCAGATAATTATCGTGGTATAGCACTCACTAGTACCATTAGTAAAGTGTATACTCATATCTTGAACAAAAGATTATCAAAATGGGCTGAAAATGAAGGGAAATATTAGAAGAACAAGCAGGTTTCAGAGCAAATTATAGTACTATTGACCATATATATACACTATATTCACTTGTACAGAAATATTTATTGAGCAATTCTAAACTCTATGTAGCCTTTGTTGACTTCAGGAAGGCTTTCGACTCTGTGAATCGTAATATTCTTTGGAACGTGTGCGTAAAAGTGGAGTGAATGGAAAACTTTATTTGGCTATTCGTGGTATGTATAATTCTGTGCTGGCATGTGTGCGTGCAAAGAGTGAATATTCTAATTATTTTGACTGCCCAAAGGGTGTAAAAACAAGGCTGCCTTTTGAGCCCACAATTGTTTTCATTTTTTATTAATGAGTTAGCAATTGAAGTATCAAAAAAAGGAAAGCACGGTATTCAATTAATCTCAGGAGCTGTTGAGATATTTTTGCTCCTCCTATTTGCTGACGATGTTATTCTAATGTCTCAAACAGTTATAGGTCTCCAAAACCAATTAAAGTCACTAAAAGAAGAAACAGATCGTTTAGGATTAACTGTTAATTTAGATAAAACTATATTATTGTATTTAGAAATGGTGGACACCTTTCAGTGCATGAAAAATGGTGGTTCTATGGAAATGAAGAAATAAAAGTTGTCAATTCTTATAATACTTGGGAATGATATTTTCAACAAGATTAAGTTTGAATTTTGCTTGGGAAGAGGGGAGCAGAAAGGGTAGAAAGGGTGTAATTGAAATTTTGAAGTCATTAAAAAAGCTAAATACTATTGACTGTAATCTATTTTGGAAATTATTTGATGCCCAAATAGAACCTATTCTTACTTATGCTGCTGAAATATGGGGTTTTATACTCTAATCAGAAAATGGAAAGAGTGCATACATATGCTATTAAACGTTTTCTTCATTTACCTTTACATGCTTCTAATACTATGCTATACGGAGAAACCGGCCGATATCCGTTGTACATAAGATCTTTTGTCAAGTGCATAAATATTGGCTAAAAATTGTAAAACTGCCTCAGTCGCGATTGTGCAAACAAGCATACGACATGATGATAATTCAACTCGATACTGGTAAAGAGAATTGGGCCTATCAGGTAAAAAAAAAGTATTATGTGTAAATGGTTTTGGTATTGTATGGATGTTACAGGGAGTTGGAAATGATAGACAATTTATTTCAGAGTTTAAAGACAGACTGATTTGTTCGTATAAACAAAACTGGCATTCGGCTATTGAGAACAATGAAAAATACAGTTGGTTTTTCTTCATTTAAAAATGTCTTTCAAGCTGAAAATTATCTATATATTATAACAGACAAATGGCATAGGATTAATTTTGCTCGATTTCGATTCAGAACTCTCGGATTTAATACAAAGAAAAAAGATGGTATCTGCCTGGGGCTTCCTCAGAATCTTCATGTCCTATGTGTGGTTATGATGTTGAGGATGAAAAACATTTCTTATTCCATTGTACAGGATATGTAACATTACGGAACAAATGTGATTTTTTTTTTTTCATACGGATTTAGCTCAGACTCATAATGTTACATCTATTTTACTTTCAAATGACGAAATGATTATCAAATCAGTTGCAAAATTTATAGCAGAGGCCCAGAAATTGCGAAAAGAAAAGATTAACTCACTATGATGCATAATCCAATAATATGATGAAGATAAAAATGAATGTTCATATATCATATGACAAAGTGGATGGTCGAATTTCATATATTTTTGACTGCGTGTGCGTTCGTGCTTATCCGCGTGTGCATACGTGTGTATGCATGTGATTGGGCGATATGTGTGTGTGTGTGTGTGTGTGTGTGTGTGTGTGTGTGTGTGTGTGTGTGTGTGTGTGTGTGTGTGTGTGTGTGTGTGTGTGTGTCGGCGTGTGTGTGGCATCGGCGTGTGTGTATGTGTGTGTGTGTGTGTACATGTGTTTGTGTGTGTGTGTGTGTGTGTGCGCGCGCGCGCGCGCTGTGTATGTTGTGTGTGTGTGTGTGTGTGTGTGTGTGTGTGTGTGTGTGTGTGTGTGTGTGTGTGTGTGTGTGTGTGATTGGATGGGCTGGTGGGTGTGTGTGCTTGTGATATGTGTTATATGTGGCTAAATGATTATCATGTCATAACTGACTAAAGTTTCGTTGAGCTATTTTTTGTATTTTTTTTAGTATTGATTTCATATGCCAGCAATATTTTCTTTCTGAGCCTATTGTTACCCCCCGAACCCTCATAAAACTCATCCCGACCGTAATGTTAACAACCAATGGTAATCTCTCTCTCTCTCTTTTCAACTTCCTGTTCTCTCCATCTCATATTAAAAATCAGATTTTTGACTTCCCAGGGGATGTGTCTCTCTTCTGTTTGTCGATATATGAGTTTAATGCTGCTGAACGATAATCCCAGATTGGGATGGATAAAAGTTGACAGGAGATTGTGGAAGAATGATATTGATGGACAGAATTAGAAATAATGTCAATCTTGTTGGCTGTTGTTTGTTTGCAACATATGATGAGAGGTGACGCAGATTACTGCTGTTCATGAATGATATCCATGGATAATGTTGTGAAAATATGTTTGTGGTTAGATGATGATTATAGAGAATACTGATTGGGGAGGTCAGCTCCATTTGAATGGGCACTCAACGGCTGACGTTGATGGACGGTATTCATAATTGACTTGGATGAGATATGAAGGACTGGTGATGCTGATGGAGTGAGGATGATGTGTTTTTGTTGATGGGTGGAGCTGGCGGATGAAGCAGATCGATGACTTGCGGAACAATGTGATAAATGACGTAAAATATATGGAAGGTGTGGAAGAATGTTCGATAAGGTCATATTAATTAGTTATATTGATACATGATGTTAACTGATGAGGTTGATGAGTTGTATTGCTAGATGAGATCGAGTGAAGTCCATGGGGGATGTTGATGGCCTCTGATTATGTTGTAAGATGGTATGGATGTCTGAGTTGACAGATCAGGTTAGCCAGAGAGGTTGAAGTGTTACCTGATAGATGTTATTGAGGATTTAATGGACCCTCTTTTTTTGTACGTACTAGTAACGTTCTATAACAGTTTGTCACAAACTAGTATAGGTGAACAGGCGCGGATTCATGCGCGCGCACACGCAACCCCCCCCCCCCCCCCCCCCCCTTTTTTTTTTTTTTTTTAATTTCCTTTTCTTCAAATTTCTAGATCAACACACGGAAGGTAATCAGGAGAAATTTCTCCTATGTTCTGCTCCTCTCTTTCCGTGTAGCCGGTTGTTCTTTAGCATCCACTACAACTTTTTCTTCTTGTACATTGATGGACGATTTTTCTTCATTCTGTGCAAGAAGTTATTACTGCCATGAGTGCACGGACTGTCTGAATGCTGATTGAAGTTGATGTTGGAGTTTGCTTGTTTTGTTTCTGGTCATCTGTGCTTCTTTAAACTTCTGCTTTGTATTGTTTTGATTTTGATTTTGGAGGTAAGACGTTTTGACAGGCCATGTTCTTAAGTTGCGCAGAGTGGCTTTAAGAGGTGTGGATAATGTGTGTTGTTTAGACGTGGTTGGTTCTTGGGAATGAAGGTGTAGTCATTGATGTTATTGTTGTTTTATTAAACCTTGGAAGGCTTTGGCAACATTATGCTTTTTTATACATAATCTTATTTACCAGGAGATTTCCCCTTTGACCCTGTTTTTCTTCCTTCCTCATTTTATTTGATTTATTTATCATAATTTTATTACACCTTTTTTTCTTCGTCCCTTCTCGCCCGTCTCTCTGCTCCCCCTTCTTCTTCTTCTCTTCGTTCGTTTTCCTTTCTGCGCCTGCCGCTTGCCTGCATTGGTCAAGCAAATTTTGATTCATTTTGGCTTTAGTGTTTGTAGTCTGGTAGATTTTATTTTTCAGTGTTCATTTGTGTATGTTTGTGCATATGCATATGTTTTTTTTCTTAGTTGTCGCTGTGTCAAAGGTTGTATGCAGCGCAGCTCAAAACAAATGCCACACTTTTTTGGCTGAGGAGAAAGAACATAAAAAGTAAGGATATTCAAAAAGGAATGGATTCTTTTGCGATGTCATCTTTGAACTGCCACGGTGTCGGGGGGATACCCCAAAAGAAAGGGTGCGTTTCAATTTTTGAGACAGACAAAGGTAAAACTGGGGTGAAAACGCTTGTTTCGGGTATGGAGAAAGAAGGAGCAAAGGTTCTGAACGACACAACATTTGATTGTTGGTTTTCTGTTGTGAAATTAGCCCAGAAATGAATGGATTTCTTTGGCGGACAAAATTTGTTTTCACCGTTCGTCTCGATAGACATTCTGCGGACATGGTCATTGGCTCATAGATGCATAGTGACGGTTGAGTTGCGTCTGACAGAAGAGGATCCTGTTCGAAACATCTGACGAAAAAGGAAGAAAGCGATAGTCATGGTCGATGGTGAGAGAGAACCACTAATGAGAGGTAAGACAGATGTATCGTAGAAAACTATGCAATGGGGGGGGGGGGGGGGGGGGGGGGGGGGGGGGGGGGGGGGGGGGGGGGGGGGGGGTAGGGTGGTGTGAGGATGGATGGTGGGGGGTGGGGATGTTGCATTTAGATATCCTTTCACACCCTCCCCTCCCCAACTCGACGTTCCATTCTTCACCCCTCTCCTCCTTCCTCACCCCACCCTTTCGCGTTTACAGGAGATAGCAACGCTGACGTCTTCAGACAACTACCAGGTACGGGACTTCAACGTGACCTTGACCCCGGCCACGTCCCTGACCCTCCGGTCACGGGACGACTTCACCTTGCACGTGCTGGGCGCCATAGGCGAGGGTGGGTGCGTGGAGCGCCTCTACGTGGACATGGGCGCGCCGCAGCGCGTGCGACTCATCCGCACGCGTCACTGGGCCGGGCGGCACGGGCTGACGTCAGAGCTGGTGACGTCAGAGGACGGCGTGACGTGGCGGAGGCTGAGGGAGCTGGATCCCCAGGCCCTGCAGGCCGTGGTGACGGTGCTGGACTCTTCGCAGACCTTCCGCTTCCTGGGAGTGCAGCACCGGCACGACGAGGCCAGCTTCGCCAAGGTGAGGTCTCTCTCTCTCTCTCTCTCTCTCTCTCTGTCTATGCTGTCTGTCTGTCTGCTCTCTCTCTCTCTCTCTCTCTCTCTGTCTGTCTGTCTGCCCCTCTCTCTCTCTCTCTCTCTCCTCTCTCTCTCTCTCTGTGTGAGTTACTGTCTGTCTGCCTCTCTCACTTTCTTTTCTCCCTCTCTCTCTCACTCTGTGTCTCTGTCTGTCTGTCTGTCTGTCTGTCTGTCTGTCTCTCTCTCCCGTGTGTGTGTGTGTGTGTGTGTGCGTGTGTGTGTGTGTGTGTGTGTGTGTGTGAATTATGTTATGTGAGTGCTCATGCGCGCGCGCGTGTGTGTATAATTCGATTAAATGCAGGCAAGTGTATGTGTAGGCACGCATGCCCGTGCATACATGAAGGTATCTGGGCTGCTAGCACGAGCCTACACAAGCACTACAATATGTGCACATGTCATGGACTGATCACGTGACTCCAGCTGTCTCTTTGTTAGGGTGTATGTTAGGGAGATGGACTGATCACGTGACTCCAGCTGTCTCACTGCTAGGTGTATGTCAGGGAGATGGACTGATCACGTGACTCCAGCTGTCTCACTGCTAGGTGTATGTCAGGGAGATGGACTGATCACGTGACTCCAGCTGTCTCACTGCTAGGTGTATGTCAGGGAGTTGGACTGATCACGTGACTCCAGCTGTCTCACTGCTAGGTGTATGTCAGGGAGATGGACTGATCACGTGACTCCAGCTGTGTCTCTCTGCTAGGTGTATGTCAGGGAGGTGGACTAATCACGTGACTGCAGCTGTCTCACTGCTAGGTGTATGTTAGGGAGGTGAACTAATCACGTGACTGCAGCTGTGTCTCTCTGCTAGGTGTATGTCTGGGAAGTGGACGCCTATCCGGGACAGCGGTCCCTACGGTCCTCCCCCACCCCCCAGACCCAACCCGGCCACCCTGAGGGAGAGATGCTGGGGGTGAACGCCATCTGGGGGTGGGGCTGGGGCAAGGGCAGCAGCAACTTTTCTGTCCCCGGGCCAGGGGCCAGCACTCTACGTCCCAGTGGCCAGCTACGCGCGCAACTACCACAACCTGAACTGGGACGTGCTGGACCCTGACCATACTCCGGACTACGTCGGCATGGCGCAGGTCACTGGTCTCTTCTCGCTGTCTGTTGTACCGTGGGTTGTGTGGCTGACACTCGCGACCATCCCACATGTGCATGTGTGTGCGGGGAGGGGGGGTGGGTGGGCGAGGGGAGGAGTGGGGAAGGAGAACAGTATGGAGGAAAACGGATAAGGTGGTTAGTGGAGAAACAGGGATTGGGAGGCGGCTGTGGAAATCTTTACCATGCCACAACCAGAACCACAGCACACTTACGTCGATAGCAGATCACCCCTGTCTTCTTTTGAGAGACGAGAGGAGTAAAAATGGAGACGGACAATTCTGCGTG
>JADBJO010000758.1:372369-422369 GCA_016801955.1 Conus betulinus | reverse complement strand
GAGAGAGAGAGAGAGAGAGAGACGGACAGGCAGACAGAGACAGACAGCGAGAGACAGAGAGAGAGACAGAGAGAGAGGGCGAGAGAGAGAGAGAGAGAGAGAAAAGAGAGAGAGAGAGAGAGACAGAGAGAGAGGGAGAAAGAGAGACAGACAGATAGACGGACAGAGACAGACAGAGGGAAACATACAGAGAGAGAGAGAGACAGACAGACAGACAGACAGACAGACACACAGAGACAGAGAGAGAGAGAGAGAGAGAGACGGACAGGCAGACAGAGACAGACAGCGAGAGACAGAGAGAGAGAGAGAGAGAGAGAGAGGGCGAGAGACAGACAGACAGACAGACAGACAGACAGACAGAGAGAGGGAGAAAGAGAGACAGACAGATAGACGGACAGAGACAGACAGAGGGAAACGGACAGAGAGAGAGAGGGGGGGGGGAGAGAGAGAGAGAGAGAGAGAGAGAGACAGACAGACAGACAGACAGACAGACTGTGTGTGTGGGGTGTGTGGGGGGGGGGGGGGGCTCCTTAGGGGATATACATAACGGAGACAAAACCATTAACACAAATCCACCTCACCTTACATAAGTACTTCACCTTTTAACGCTTTATACGCGTAAACAGTCAAAGATTTAACAGTGCCTTGAGAGAGAGAGAGAGAGAGAGAGAGAGAGAGAGAGAGAGAGAGAGAGAGAGAGAGAGAGAGAGGAGAGAGATTTCTTCTGTTGTAGCATACCTTTTCTGAAGGGTGCAGGAACACAAGACTTTTATTCTGAAATTTCCTGTATTTGCTACAGGCAAATATTGTGCTTGTTATGCCTCATGTAATCAGTCTGCACATAGACTGAACATTAAAAGATAACATTGTAGAAGTTACAAAAGAGATAAAATTTGAGCCGTGAAAAATAATCATATGCTGGACAAAACAAATTACAAGACAAAAGACGACGCGTTTCGACCTCTTAGATCTTCTCCAGGCAAGGTAAACAACATTCAGGACAATGAAAACGTTGAAAGAACAATCACTTACCTTCTCAAATTGTCATGGATGATAGTTTATCTTGCCTGAAGAAGACCTAAGAGGTCGAAACGCGTCTTTTTAGTCTGTAATTTGTTTGTCCATGTTAACTGGCGGATTTCTTTTGAATTTCTTTTAAAATTTATTTCAATCTCCGCTCGCCGTCAGCTCACTTTGAGACCATGTAGAAACTGTTCGACAGATTGTTATTTCCCTGAAGCCATTATCACCGTTGATTTTAATAATGCGTGTGTATAATGTTGAGAGAGAGAGAGAGAGAGAGAGAGAGAGGGGGGGGGGGGGGGGGGGGGGGGGGGGGATTACTGCCTTATAATCCTCACCCTCATCAAGGCGTTGACCATGGCAGTGGTGTGACCATGTCACCGGTGCTCACAGGCCGGAGACCCCCACATGCAGGTCATGCCCGGCGCCTTCCAGGCCCACGACCCCGCCAACACCGGCAACTACATCGGCACCCGTGTGACGCCAGAGGTGGCCGGCAAGATTGACGTCATCAACAGTCACCACTACAGCTGGCGACGTCACTCGGACGGCAGCCGGCATGCCACCTACCCCGAAGACCCGGCTGGTTCTTTTAAGGAGGTCTGTGTTATGGTTTACTTCAAGTTACGGTTTACTTCGTGTTCCGGTTTAACTTCATGTTAGGTTTATTTTTCATGTTACGTTTTACCTCATGTTACGTTTTCTTTTTTTTACAGCCACGTTAGCCGTGGTCTGTGGGGAAGGGGTATAAGGCATATCTTTTCTTTTGCCGTTTTTTTTTTTTATTTTTTTTTTATTTTTTGGATTCTTTTAGGAAAGGAGAGTAAAGATAGGCATTGCTTTTGCTAAGAAAAAAAAAAAGAAAAAGCCCACGTTCACTTTATTGTGATCGCTTAGAGCTTGTATTAGTTTACGCGCAAGACATGCACATGATCGTCAATGTGTTTCTTTCTCTGCCGTACATGTTCAGTGTATAAAACGAGTGTGTGTGTGTGTGGGGGGGGGGGGGGGGGGGGGGAGGGGGGGGGGGGGGTGGTGGGGGGGGGAGGGTGTGTGGCAGAGGGTGAGAGAGAAAGAGGAGGCGGGGACGGGGAACAGGGAATATTGGGTGGGATGAGAAACTCGCTTAAGATCCCCATGAACATTTACACATTTGTGTGTATACACCACAATGCTGTGAAATATGTGCCGCCGTGTAGTGTATTCAATACATTAGATCTAACGTATGTAATTACTGCCACCTCCCTACCACTCTACTCCCCGCTATTCTACCACCTCCTCTACCCCTCCACTTGCGTGCGCGCGCCTATTTGTGTGTGTGTGTGTGTGTGTGTGTGTGTGTGTGTGTGTGTGTGTGTGACACACACACACACACACACACACACACAGAGAGAGAGAGAGAGAGAGAGAGAGGAGAGAGAGAGAGAGAGAGGTTATGCATGTGGGTGTACTTATGCGTGAGAGAAAAATATTTACTTCTCTTGTTGGGTCGCAAAATAATTTTCCAATATAGCCCTAACATTCCCAGTATGTTAGCCCCCCCCCCCCCCCCCCACACACACACACACACACCACTACCTAATCATAACATTCTGAAACAGAACACACCGTTTCCTTCCACTTTATTCCAGCATTATTGTTGATCTATTCAATTAATGTTAAAGCCGTCGCTCCATCTTCAGCGCAGACCAATAGCATCATCACTGTTAGATAAACGAAAACGTCCGCGTCATGCACACATCATTACCCCCACAACTCCCTTGTCATGCTCGGTCATAGAACCATGTCTTGTTTGTTGTTTGTCAGTGTCATAATTTAATTGAAATCGACAGTGCCTTTCAGGAAAATCATACAATACACCTCCTCCCTATCAATCAACTCTTTGGATACGCCTCCCTATCAGTGAAATCCTTTGATACACCTCCCTATCAGTGAAATCCTTTGATACACCTCCCTATCAGTCAAATCCTTTGATACACCTCCCTATCAGTCAAATCCTTTGATACACCTCCCTATCAGTCAAATCCTTTGATACACCTTCTCCCTATCAATCATATCCTTTGATACACATTCTCCATATCAGTCAAATCCTTTGATACACCTTCTCCATATCCGTCAAATCCTTTGATATACCTCGCTATTTGTCAAATCCTTTGATACACCTCCCTACCAGTCAAATCCTTCGATACACCTCGCTGTCAGTCAAATCCTTTGATACACCTTCTCCCCTATCAGTCATATCCTTTGATACACCTCGCTGTCAGTCAAATCCTTTAATACACCTTCTCCCTATCAGTCATATCCTTCGATACACCTTCTCCATATCAGTCATATCCTTTGATGCACCTTCTCCATATCAGTCAAATCCTTTGATACACCTTATCCTTATCAGTCAAATCTTTTGACACACCTCCCTATCAGTCAGATCCTTTCATGCACCTCCCTATCAGTCAGGTACTCACTACACTCCCTGTAAGTCAAACACTTCAATACACCTTCCCATTAGTCAAATTATCTGATACACGTGTTCGCTCTCTCCACCACCCACGCTGTATCCACGTGGACACAGATCCACAGCGTCATCCGGTGGCGAGACAGCAACGTGGCGGACAAGGAGGTGTGGGTGACGGAGTGGGGGGGTGGGACAGCCCGGAGGGATGGCAGCACTGTGACCTTTTCCCAGAGTGCAGCACAGAGGCGGCGGCCTCGGCCTACGCGGCGCGGGGTCTCCTGCTGCTGAGCCGCCTGGGGTGGCCCGCGCCGCCTGGTTCTTCTTCGCCAACCTGGACGACTGCGACGACCACGTCTTCTGCCGCAGTGGCCTGACCTCCTCTAAAGCCGTCAGTCTGGGCATCAGGAGAGAGAGAGAGAGAGAGAGAGAGAGAGAGAGAGAGAGAGAGAGAGAGAGAGAGAGAGAGGAGAGGGGGGGGGGGGAGGCGGAGGAGGCTGTCCAAAGTTGACCTTACTTCCGTGCTCTGTGTTGCCTACCTGGACAGTAACAGGGGAAGGGGGGAGGGGAGGAGTGTAAAAGTGTGTTGGTCTTACTTTCCAGCTGTGTGTAGCTTACCCTGACACTGTCAGGGGAGCGGGTTGGGGGTGGGGTGGGTGGTGATGGAGGTGGGGGGAAGAGGAATATGAAGGTGTGTTGACCTTACTTTCCTGCTCTGTGTTGTCTACCCTGACTCTGACAGGGAGCGTTGAGTATTGAGGGGGGGGGGGGGGGGGGGGGTAGAGAGTGTGATGGTGTGTTGACCTTACTTTGCTGCTCTATTTAACTGCTTACCCTAACACTTACAGGGAGCGGGTGGGTGGGGTGGGGGGGTGGGAGTGGATTGTGAAGGTGTGTTGACCTTGCTTTCCTGCTCTGTGTAGCTGCTTACCCTAACACTGACAGGGTGCCGGGCGAGGGGGGGGGGGGGGGGGGGGGGGAGTGGAGTGGGAAGGTGTTTAAGCTTACTTTCCTGCTCTGTGTAGCTTACCCTGACACTGACAGGGGGGGGGGGGGGGGGGGGGGAGAATGGAGGTGGAGGGGTGTGGGGTGTGTGGGGGGGAAGTGAAGTGTAAAGGTATGTTGACCTTAATTTCCTGCTCTGTGTAGCTGCTCATCCTGACCTGACAGAGAGCGGGGTGGGGGGAGAGGGAGGAGGGAGAGGAGTGTGAGGGTGTTCTTACTCGCCTGCTCTGTGTAGCTTACCCTGACCACTGACACGGAGCGGGGGATGGGAGGGGGGTGCGGGTGGATGGGAGTCTGGAAGCGTCTTGACCCTACTTTCTTGCTCTGTGTAGCTTACCCTGACACCGAGAGGGAGGGGGTGGGTTGGGGTGGGGGGGAATGTGGAAGTGTGTTGACCTTACTTTCCTGCTCTGTGTAGCTGGTCTGGCAGGGGAGTGAGGCATTTTCCAGTTCGGTGAAGTGAACAACTGCAATGGAAAGAAACATACAGACGCCTGCCCCGCCCAAGGCAGCCACCTGTGAATCTGACGCGGACGTCCAGAGAAGCAACTGGACTTGCCATTGTTGTTTTATTTTGATGATGGAAAGAGCAGATCTGCGAATCTTAGAATGAAGGCAACTGGAAAGACGGCGAGAGTGTGTTCTATATGCCAGCAGCTAACAGCGAGGCTCCTGTTGTAATGATGGGTGTGACTTGCTTCTTCAGGTCTGAAGGAAACTGGAGAAAAAATAAACCTAACTTACTGCTTTCATGTCTGTGAGATTTTGTCATGAGAATAACAGGAGGAGGAAGAAAATGGCTCTTCACGGAGCAGAATGCCATGGGAAAAAAAACCCAGGTAGAATATGGTTTAGGCTGTAAGTCTTGCAATGACTATGTATTAGAAGAAGGGATGGTGGCTAGCTGTTTTGCATTTGTGTCTCGTTGTGAACCAAACTGGCAGAAAAAGGTATATTCTGCTTCCAAAGTTGTGAATCTGTCTATGGGTCTATTAGGTAGATCAGATTTACTCCTTCCAGCTTTAAATATGACAGTGCGGTGAGCAAGAGGAATCGCATGGAAAGCAGGACTCGCCGTGTTTTGTTAGTAACCAGATTCTAAAGAAGACAATTACTCCATACTTGCACATCTGTGAATCTTCGGTGAGGCTGTGAGTGGAACATGGATGCGAGACCTTTTGCGAGAACATAGGAAGGGGAATAATGCTGGTTTCGAATCGCCTCACAAGGAGAAAACCCGAAAGCATAGGACTTGCTCAAGACGCCTGTCATACCTCTAAGTCTCCACTGGTGGCACAGGAACAAGGGAAGAAAGGAATGCAGCGAGGATGTGCCATATACAATGACGAGACAATAGCGAGGGTGGGTAGGGGAGGGGGTAAGAGAGAGAGAGAGAGAGAGAGAGAGAGAGAGAAAGAGATACATGAACCTCTCATATACACACACGCGCGCGCGCGCGCGCGCGTGTGTGTGTGTGTGTGTGTGTGTGTGTGAAATCTTTGTCGGGTCATTACTATAATGACGGAAGAATTGTTGGCCAGCACTTGTTTTCCCCCCACTACTTGTTCACTTCAGCATTATATATATATATATATATATATATATATATATATATATATATATATATGTGTGTGTGTGTGTGTGTGTGTGTGTGTGTGTGTGTGTGTGTGTGTTGATGACATAATCAACAGATCCATAACCTACCCCAAAACGATTCTGTGCTGTCTCTACCTTCCCAGGCCCACTTTCTCAAAAAAGCTCCGTACTTCACTCTGCAAAACCTGCTGTACCTCATGGGACATACACGCTTCCTGCACGTGCTTCGAGAAGATGACAGCGCCTACGTGTACGAATTCGGCACCCCCTCCCCGCCCTCTCCCGTCCCACCCCCACGCATCTGGTGGCCTGGAGACCCGTGGATGCCCAGACAGAGGGAGACACGGCGATCACCGTCACCTTCAACTATTCCTCCGCCATGCCCGCGCGTGCCTGGAGGGCTGAGCCTGGATCAGCAGGAAGCGGAAACGGCTCTTCCGGTGTCTGACGGGAAGCAATGGACGATGGCTGTGGGCGCCATGCCCACTGTGGTGCAGCTTTCCTAGCTGGTCATTGGTGGAGTGGAAAAGCGTTATAAAGAATTGGGGGTTTAGTATATAGTGTGTGTGTGTGTGTGTGTGTGTGTGTGTGTGTGTGTGTGTGTGTATGTGTGTGTGTGCACAAGGTCTGTCAGACACACCACAATACAAGCTTTAAATCTCTCTCTCTCTCTCTCTCTCTCTCTCTCTCTCTCTCTCTGTCACACACACACACACACACACACACACACACACACACACACACATTTCTTTATCTGCTTTCAATAATTCAACATCCAGAGAAATATGTTTGTGCTACTATAATGTGTTTGACAGTGTGCCCCTCATAAAGTCAGCGTAATATCATATAACACATCATAATCATACAACATTACATTATATATTTAATATGGCATTAAGTCGCCATTCCTTTCCCAAAAAAAAAAAAATCCCCACGTCTCCTCATGACTCCTCTCCAATCTTGTAACAAGTCTTTCTTTTTTTTTTCGTCTACCAATGATTGCCTTTTATACAGCCATACTGTCGTGTGTGAATTTGAATACTGAGATCTGTGCAGAATAACATAGGAATTTCATATTTTGTTGAATACTTGATTCATGTCTCTGGTACCCCTCCATAAGAATACACTTGTAATACTGTCCTAGAACTGCATAGAAACGGTCTTGTACAGGCTGAGCGACTTTGTTTTCCTACTGTTTATTGCCTTTGAGTTAGTTAAGTCCATGTGTATTTGCTCGTTTGTACATGTTTTGTGTGCTATCAATAAAAAGTGGAAAAGATCAGAAGCTATCAGCAGATTTGTTTTAAACATAGCTGGTTCAGAATGAGTCTGCGGGGGTGGCGGGGATAATCTCTTGTTACGACAAGCTGGTTATCACTGGATTAGGCCCACACCAGTGAACCACGCGCTGAGTGTGGTGACCGTTTAACAGAGAGCTAACGTCACAGCTTCCTTGCGAGTGTGGTGGTGACCGTTTAAAAGAGAGATGAAAACCACAGCTTCATTGCTGAGTGTGGTGATCGTTTAAAAACAGAGAGCTGAAGCCACAGCTTCCTTGCTGAGTGTGGTGACCGTTTAACAGAGAGCTGAAGCATCAGCTTCCTTGCTGTGGTGACCGTTTAACAGAGAGCTAAAGCCACAGCTTCATTGCTTTGTGTGGTGAACATTTAACAGAGAACTAAAGCCACATCTTCATTGCTGTGGTGACCGTTTAACAGAGAGCTAACGCCACAGCTTCATTGCTGAGTGTGGTGACCGTTTAACAGAAAGCTGAAGCCACAGCTTCTTTGCTGAGTGTGGTGACCGTTTACCAGAGAACTAAAGCCACAGCTTCATTGCCGAGTGTGGTGACCGTTTAACAGAGAGCTGAAAGCCACAGCTTCATTGCTGAGTGTGGTGACCATTTAACAGAAAGCTGAAGCCACAGCTTCCTTGCTGTGTGTGGTGACCGTGTAAAAGAGAGCCAAAAGCCACAGCTTCATTCCTTGTCATGTGTTGTTTCAACGACAGGTTACAGATCACTGAGCTGTATGAAAAGTTACAGAATCAAGTAAGTAGAAAAATACAATCTTAAAAAAAAAAGAAAGAAAATTGAAATGCATAAATTGGCTCAAGAGATGCAAACGGAGATACTGTTCCATCTTTGTCACCCGTGATAAGAAGTGATTATGAAAATAAAAAGTTTGTAGTTTTACAGCTGTGGGGATTCGCTACACAGTGTTAAATTCGTTGAATTACAAAGTCAGAACAACGGCAGTCGTTCTCAAAGTAGAGAACGAGAACTCGCCGCGTCTAACTCACACACACACACACACACACACATACACTCACACACAGAGTGTCGTTAGATCTTGTGTGGCTCAGCACACAAGATGACGGTACACCGACAAAACAGACGGGGAAAAAAAAACAACTTCAAAATTCATTTCCAAGATATGCCATCCATCCATAATAATTCTTTGGTGTTGATACACGTAAGACATGCAGAGATAGCACAGGAGCGGTTGTGCGCGGTGTAGTAGCGTGCAGATCGAGGGAGTGGTGATGACAGAGCGTCCCTTGGTTGCTGACTGTGTCCACATCCTGCACTGGGACTGACACAGGAAGAGAGCGGGGTGCAGCGCAAGGAATTCACACTACAAACAACACTGACTTCTCCTGTTGAACCACACACACCACTTCTGTCCTTTCTACACACACACACACACACACACACACACACACACACACGCGCGCGCGCGCGCGCGCGCGCGCGCGCGCACGCACGCACGCACGCAATGCACACATTTAAACATTTAAGCAGGTTTAACAGACCAACCTTATGTATGCATGCGTACACAGTGAAGCACAATATTGCTCACACACACACACACACACACACACACACACACACACACACACACACAACAACAACAACAACAACAACAACAATAACAACAACACGACGCCACACACACACACACACACACACACACATACACAAGCGCATACTCTCTCACACACAGAGTGATATGCACACATACAAAGTGAAACACAACCTTGCTCTCTCTCTCTCTCTCTCTCTCTCTCTCTCACACACACACACACACACACACACACACACACACACACACCACTTGACCCCCATCCACCGATCTAAATCATTGATTCACTTGATTCCCAAAAAGCGCAACTGGTAGAGGGCAGCCCGCGAGTGCACTTATTTACATGGGGGCCCACTGTTTCATCACATTCGCCATCAAGAAGTTGGTCCTAGAGTTGCCCGCCAGCTGCACCACCTCACACACTGCGCAGGGTTCTCCTTCACGCAGGATTCCCACGCCATGCTGTCGTTCAGGTATCCTCCTCCACAGAAAACGGGTGGGTAATATCACTGTGTAATTCATAGAAGCAGTCCAGCACTTCATGGAGCAGTCCAGCACTTCATGGAGCAGTCCCAGCACTTCATGGAGCAGTCCAGCACTCCATGGGGCAGTCCCAGCACTTCATGGAGCAGTCCAGCACTTCATGGAGTAGTCCCAGCACTTCATGGAGCAGTCCAGCACTTCATGGAGCAGTCCCAGCACTTCATGGAGCAGTCCAGCACTTCATGGAGGAATCCCAGCACCTCATGGAGCAGTCCAGCACTTCATAGAGTAGTCCCAGGACTTCATGGAGCAGTCCAGCACTTCATGGAGTAGTCCCAGCACTTCATGGAGCAGTCCAGCACTTCATGGAGTAGTCCCAACACTTCATGGAGCAGTCCAGCACTTCATGGAGCAGTCCAGCACTTCATGGAGCAGTTTCAGCACTTCATGGAGCAGCAGCAGACCAGCACTTCATGGAGCAGTCCAGCACTTCATGGAGCAGTCCAGCACTTCACGGAGCAGTCCAGCACTTCATGGAGCTGTCCAGCACTTCATGGAACAGTCCAGCACTTCACGCAGTGCAGCACTTCATGGAGCAGTCCAGCACTTCAAGGAGCAATCCAGCAGCAGCAGTGCAGCCGACACACGCCCACCCTGACTACCAGCCCCAATCTGTCAAGCTGAGTTATACGGGAACCGACTCTGTCACATCCAGCCCATGCCTGCCGGAAAAGCCCTGATGCCCGCTGGTTGCTGAGGTCAGGTAGTCCCCTCCACTGCTGGGTGACTATTTCTGTTGTGCATGGAGATCCATCTGACAACGGTCATCACATCTCTGGGTTCTGTTGTGCACGGAGATCCATCTGACAACGGTCATCACATCTCTGGGTTCTGTTGTGCACGAGATCCACCTGACAACCGTCATCACATCTCTGGGTTCTAATGTGCACGGAGATCCACTGACAACCGTCATCACATCTCTGGGTTCTGTTGTGCACTGAGATCCACCTGACAACGGTCATCACATCTCTGGGTTCTGTTGTGCACGGAGATCCAGCTGACAACCGTCATCATCACATCTCTGGGTTCTGTTGTGCACGGAGATCCACCTGTCAACGGTCATCACATCTCTGGGTTCTGTTGTGCATTGAGATCCACCTGACAACCGTCATCACATCTCTGGGTTCTGTTGTACACGGAGATCCACCTGACAACGGTCATCACATCTCTGGGTTCTGTTGCGCACGGAGATCCACCTGACAGCGGTCATCACATCTCTGGGTTCTGTTGTGCATTGAGATCCACCTGACAACGGTCATCACATCTCTGGGTTCTGTTGTGCACGGAGATCCACCTGTCAACGGTCATCACATCTCTGGGTTCTGTTGTGCACGGAGATCCACCTGTCAACGGTCATCACATCTCTGGGTTCTGCTATGCATTGAGATCCACCTGACAACGGTCATCACATCTCTGGGTTCTGTTGTGCAGTGAGATTCACTTGACGACCGTCATCACATCTCTGGGTTCTGTTGTGCACGGAGATCCACCTGACAACGGTCATCACATCTCTGGGTTCTGTTGTGCATGAAATCCACCTGACAACGGTCATTACATCTCTGGGTTCTGTTGTGCATTGAGATCCACCTGACAACGGTCATCACATCTCTGGGTTCTGTTGTGCACGGAGATCCACCTGACAACGGTCATCACATCTCTGGGTTCTGTTGTGCACGGAGATCCACCTGACAACGGTCATCACATCTCTGGGTTCTGTTGTGCATTGAGATCCACCTGACAACGGTCATTACATCTCTGGGTTCTGTTGTGCATGCATTGAGATCCACCTGACAACGGTCATCACACATCTCTGGGTTCTGTTGTGCACGGAGATCCACCTGACAACGGTCGTCACATCTCTGGTTCTGTTGTGCAATGAGATTCACCTGACGACCGTCATCACATTTCGGAGATCCTGGCACCAGCCCCCACTTCTTTAGGACCGAGGGGTGCTGCAGGCACGCACTGTGTGTTGTCCACTCTGACACACATCTTTCCCGACCTTTTTCCGTATCCAACATGTTTGGGGGGGGGGGGGGGGGGGGGGGGGGGGGGGGGGGGGGAGGATAAAATATCACATTTCATTGCGAGTTTCACATGTAGTGCGAAATACAGCTGAAGTGACCTGGAAGCGGCATGTGATTGCAAAGATCATTTTCACATTCACAGAACCACCGTGTCCACGGTATGAGTACAAAAAACCGTCCCGCCTCTTTGCTTGTCTGACCCGTACCGTTAGCAATGGCACATGCAATGTGTCCAGGTGTTACCACAAAAAGCTCCCCACCTTCTGGCTGCTCTGACGCGTGCACTTAGCAATGGCAAATACAATGCGTCCACAGTATCACCACAAAAACACCTCCTCACCAGTTTTCCCAGTCTGACCCAAACAGTTACAGATGGCACATACACTTTCAGCTCAGCCTGGCCGACAGAAGAAAGAAAGGAGACAACAACAACAGGGCGATGTACTCAGGACACAAAAAGCCAGTGGCGCCTGCCAAACGCACGCCAGTCCCTGATAGTTCGCCCTCTTCACTCACATCGTAGCAATGCAGCGTAACGATAAACTCATTTCCCAACACTGTGCACACGCCGACTGACTGGCTTCTGTTTGTCACGTCTGTCAGCGTGGCAACGAAGTCCATGCGGAATACTGTCACGATCTCTTTTGCCTGTGTTTTGTGTGGTAGGTAAATGTCACAGCTCACACCCTTCACCTTGATCCTGGGCGAGAGTTCCACAGTTCTGTTACCGGACATTGTCCACGGAGCCAGCTGGCCAGCAGATCCTGACACCTGACAGGTTAGGTTGGTTGTACTTCTGCCGTCGGGACAACTGGTCTAAACGGGCAGTCTGCTTCAACAGCGCCCCCTTCAGTCTGGTCAGGGGGACATCACGGCCATGATCTGACAGTGTGAACTGCTCTATCACTCCGCGCCAAGCTCCAGTGACTCGTGGGAAAGAAGACGACGAGCTGAGTCTGAGGAGAACAACAGCAGAGGGACTGCGGCTCTCCCGCTGAGGTGCACCAGGAATGTGGATCACGTGACCTCAGTCTAGCACCAAACTACCAATAATCAAGTTTTCATACAAAACAGCTGCCCAAAGACTCGCTGTCACCGCTATTTCATTATATGCATTACATGACAACCGTTTATTTGCAGTTTGTACACTGACCATGAACAAAGACCTTACGCAAAGGACACATAATATCACTGGTACCGGCGAACGATGAAAGCTGCACGCGGAAACAGGTGAGGGAGGGGTCACTCACGTGACCTCCCTTTTTCAGCCTGACAACGGCGAAAGAGGTGAAGGGCCTGCTGCTTCGTGTGGCCTGCCCGCCACAGACCTTGTGAAGCGCCGCCGTCACGTGTAAGGCCGGCACACCAGGGGAGGTGAGGTAGGGTGTGAAGGGGACACTGGACCAATCTTCTGCCTGTGTGACGGGGACGGGTGAGGTGAGGGGAGATGAAGAGGTAGAGGGAGAGTGGGGGAAGGGGCACAAAGCGTATTTTCCATGACTATCACAGATTGAGGGGGGGGGGGGGGGGGGGGGGGGGGGGGCTCCCAGGATCATCTATGGCAGCCAGAGATCAACTACTACTCAACATCCGCCCTGACGTTTTTTTTTCCTATCTTGCAGGCAACGTAGAGCAAAATAAATCGACCAATAAACAGTTAATGGAGTCAAAGCAACATAATGAGCAAGCCGAGACCAACAGTTGAAGATAAAAGGTGGACAGTGTCTCCTCTCTTTTTTGTTCTCAGACTGGGCACCAACACGTTGCTATCACTCTAGCCTCCTTGCAGCCTTGCTTTCTTTGCAGGAAGAATGGAGTTCAGAATCCCTTACTGGTCGGTGTCTGAGTCGGAGTGCAGGATTTCCCCGCTCAGTGTGGAAGGCAGCGTAGACTGTGTCTAACACTGCCACTAACCAAAATATCACCTCATCCAGCCAGCTGGCAAAGAATGGTGGCACTCAAACAAACAGTAATGAGCTGATGTCGCCAGTTTGTTGTTTGTGGTTCTTCATAACTTTTTATACGCATAAAAAGCTGGCTTATATTTCCTTAAAATTTGTGAATTCAGTTTTATGCACTGAAAATCAGTTTCAGATCGAACTCACGGTCCCAAGGCGGAAGTCTGTTACAAAACGATTTCTCGTTCATATCATATTTAGAAATAAAATGCTGTGTTATGTTTTTAAAATGTTTTCAGTTTCCTTTCAGTATGTTAAGAACAATCTTTCTGGCGAGGTATGTAGAATGACACGTTCCAAATGTATTAAAATAAAGGACAAAGATGACAGACTAAAAATCTAGCCATCCAACCCCCCAAAGTTTTTCACCGATACCATCTGAACCAATTTTTGTTGCTCTAGCTATTTTCCTACAATTCTCTTGATAAAGATTTCAAGAACCTTCTAAGGCCACGGATCCTGTTGTCCAAGGAATTCAAAACTGATGAAGAGACAGAAAAACGGGTGTGTTTTATTGCCTACATATACCACTGCGCCATCACAAGCAAACCAGCGCTGACAGCAGTTATCACTTATAATCCAGACTTGAATGCGACCTCTCAGGACTGCCATCTTGTTCTGGAAAACTTTTCTTCTTTCTCTATATTTTGCTGAAGTTAAACAAAAAGTCAGATAACAAACAAAAGGCGACATCAGAGTTCAAGTAGCCTAGACAAAATCGTCTACTTTCCGAGGACTTTCACATCCTTGAACTGGGTGTTGAACACCTCCAGGATGTTGTGGGATCCTAGGGACCGTACCAACGCTGTGATGATGACTGGTTCAGACAGACTAAGACCACCGACTGATGTTATGATGAAGGGACTCAATTCCAGCATACTCATAGGGGGCGACTACATCTGTCTTTGCTTATGGAAGATCAGAAGAAAAGTAAAATGAAAATGGAATGAAGAACCTATGTTTGTTTTTCAGTTTAAAAAAGAAAAAAAAATACATATCCTTCTTCATGAAACGTAGTAAACTTCGTCTTCTTTGGGTGGATATAGGAACACGATCGTTGCCTGCTCCGTACTACCTGGCTTGCATCCGATTCCGAGTCGTTGTCTCTGCTGAAGAAGCGATAGATCTTCATCGACATGACTAGTTTAAAACGGGGTACACTGCCCGCCTGGATCTCGTTCAACCAATCAGCTGAGGACACACTCTCCCTTTCTGGTTCTTGTTCAGTCAATCAGCTGAGGACACACACACTGCATGGCCATCGTTCAACCAATCAGATGAGGTGTCGCAATGCTTGCCTGCCCTCGTTCAACCAATCACATGAGGACGCACAATGCATGCCTGGTTTTTCGCTCAACCAATCAGCTGAGGACACACACTGCATGGTTCTCGTTCAACCAGTCAGCTAAGGACACACACCCCCGTCTTGTTGGCAGTCCTGGAGCCGGCCAGCTTAGCCTGTGCCTGTGCCTTGGCCAGTGTCATCAGCTTCCTGTGAGTGGGCGTGCTGTGTGAAGAGGACTGCCCCGTGGCTGCTGCTTTCTGTGCTGGACCGCACACCCACACACTGCTCTTCTGCACATCACCCAACAAAGCTTTGATTAACGCCCTCTAACATTCCTGTTTGTCCTCAGCTCAAAAGACAACAAACAACGAAAGAGACCAAGAGATAAAAGGACACAACTGCATGTTATATGCTGTGAAACCATTCAGTCGTCATTCTGACACGCGTCAAGACGGGTGAAAACAAATCTACTGATTAACCCTGACTATCTTCCCACTCACATGTTCAGCCGAGGCGTGACCGTTTTCCTGGAGGCGTCTGAATCCAGCGTGGGTCTGGTGGTCTGACCTCCTCAGGTCGCTCTCGGAGGCGGTGGTTTCCAGACAGGGCGCCTGGGACTGATGGCAGTTGGAAGCTGGCTGGTCGGAAGGGCTGGGGTCGGGAGAGGAACGCGAGGTGGTGGAGCCCACACTGTGAGCGGGGGGAGGCTGGGCGTGCATACCAGGCGAAGATGGCGGGGCAGGTGGTGGAGGGGAGGTAGGGGAGCGGCTGTCCCCCTCGTGGCCAGGCCGTGAGGGGGGTTGGTGGCTGGGGAGGGGGCAATGATGTGGCGGTGCAGTGTGGCAAAGGACAGGTGCCGGGGAAGCAGGGAGTGGCGAGGAGGACGGTGAGGTAGTCGTGGAGGTTGCGGTGCCAGCCCCGCTCAGTTGGCTCTCTTGTGGCTGCCCGCCAGGACCGGAGTGGAGGCGGCCGCTGCTGGTACCAGTCTGGTGGCCGAGGGGGCGTCAGCCTGTTGGAGGCTACCGCCATCTTGGTGCTGATCGGTTTGGGTTTGCTGGTGGTGGATGCCGCTTTTAGTGTGGACTGCGTGGACGGCTTGCTGAGTGTAGAGGCCTTGCTGAGGCTCATCCTGACCGGGGAGGGCTTGGGGATGGAGGGAGTCTTCTTCTTGGGGCTTTGGTTCTGCATGATCACACAGCACAGGGAGGTCAGGACAGGACACAACCACGAGGACAGCATCGACAGAAAGGTGTTCACCACAGCAGCAGCAGCACACTTACGACCAGTAGGAGGCCCATCATCAATACAAACCGAACATCCTGATGTCACAGAAGAACTGCGCTGCATGACTAAGTGTCGCTTTGTGGTTGCATTGGTGAATTCAACAGCACTAGTGATCAATTTTGTCTTGTTTTATTTCTGTTGCCAATATTACACTAGGGATGCCAATATTACACTAGGTTTGCCGCCACCACATCGTATCATTAAGAATCTTCACAAATGATCAAAACTTGCCCTATCACAGGACACTTAAGCGGCAATTAAATACATGATACAAAAATGGTGGAATTACTGCAAGTTAGATTATTCCATACTGTCTTATTCAGAATATCATTACAGACAAAAGGCATCAGATTATTTTCTAATGTCTTATTTAGAACAGTATTACAAAAAAAAAGCATTATAAACAATACACATACTTTGCAGAATGGGGATCAGCACACTGCCTATGATTCTGTAAATTTTCGCAACATTACTGGAGGGAATCAGTAAGCAAGAAACTAACTATGGTTCTGAATTAACACAGAATTCGTTTGTTAACCAGAAAGGCACTAAACAGAGCGTTAACATTCGCCCAGGTCGAACAGATTGTCCGTTTAATCAAGCTTTGTGAAAATCAGTTCAGGGACGTGTTCTGGGTTCTTGTTTGTCCATGTTTTTCTTGTCGTGACTTCAATGACAGTCAGACAAAGAAACAAAAAGGCGCCGGTTAAAACATCACTTCCTTGAGAGAGGTAATAATGAAACTGAACATAGACTACATACCACTTATATCACGTAACAGGTATCTTTTGCTACAGCGGACTTAACGGAAATTTAAGCTTGATGAATAGCAAACTGATTATCTACAAAAAGAAAAACTGGACAATTCATATATTCTTTCAAAATGGCGCACACTTATAGAAAACAATATTGCCAGCAGAAACTCGTGGGCAGTTAGTGATTTATGTAATAGACTGACACCAAGAACACATGTTTTATCGTACGTTGTATCCCAAGCGACACAAAACACTCACCGAAATTAGTGAACAGTTTTATGCAATATTAGTCACCAAACAATTCAACCATGTTATTGCTTGAAGTTACTCCCCCTACCACTCTTGGCATGTGTTGTTTTGTCATCAGCGATCTAGGCCCGTTTTTGGTTTTTGCCACACGCACACAAAATAACCAAGGTGACTTTTCAGACACCCATCCTATCCTCAGGATGTACAGTGTTGAAACAGTCGTCCTATGCCGTTTCCCCGTCTGTCTTTAAACATCAGCTTTACAAACAAATGTTCTCTGATTATGAAGTCAAAGGCAATTCCATCTGCAGTATTTCAACAAGGACGACAACATAAAGAACATGGCTCGGACTATCCAACATCAATCATCCCAAAGGAACAGTTCCAGTCGATGACTAGCAATAGCGGTGGGAAGGGACGATCGGCTATGGTCTTTATTGGGGAGAGTGGGACGACAAGCTATGGTCGTTATTGGGGAGAGTGGGACGACAGGCTATGGTCTTTATTGGGGAGAGTGGGACGACAAACTATGGTCTTTACTGGGGAGAGTGGGGGGCAATGTACGTTTGGGGGTCAATGGGAAGACTGGGACCAGTGTGTGCGATGGGTACCATGGAAAGACATGGACCACACAGTATTCTACGGGCACCAGGGAAAGACAGGGACCACACAGTGTTCTATGGGCACCAGGGAAAGACAGGGACCACAATGTTCTATGGGTACCAAGGGAAAGACAGGAACCACGCAGTGTGCTATGGGCACAAGGAAAGACAGGAACCACGCAGTGTGCTATGGGCACCAAGGGAAAGACAGGGACCACGCAGTGTGCTATGGGCATCAAGGAAAGACAGGGACCACGCAGTGTGCTATGGGCATCAAGGAAAGACAGGGACCACGCAGTGTGCTATGGGCACCAAGGGAAAGACAGGGACCACGCAGTGTGCTATGGGCATCAAGGAAAGACAGGGACCACGCAGTGTGCTATGGGCATCAAGGAAAGGACAGGGACACACGCAATGTGCTGTGGGCACCAAGGGAAAGACAGGGACCACGCAGTGTGCTATGGGCATCAAGGAAAGACAGGGACCACGCAGTGTGCTATGGGCATCAAGGAAAGACAGGGACCACGCAATGTGCTGTGGGCACCAAGGGAAAGACAGGGACCACGCAGTGTGCTATGGGCATCAAGGAAAGACAGGGACCACGCAGTGTGCTATGGGCATCAAGGGAAAGACAGGGACCACGCAGTGTGCTGTGGGCACCAAGGGAAAGACAGGGACCACGCAGTGTGCTATGGGCATCAAGGAAAGACAGGGACCACGCAGTGTGCTATGGGCACCAAAGGAAAGACAGGGACCACGCAGTGTGCTATGGGCACCAAGGGAAAGACAGGGACCACGCAGTGTGCTATGAGCACCAAGGGAAAGACAGGGACCACGCAGTGTGCTATGGGCTGCTTTAGAAAGATTGGGGCCACTCATTTCATGGACTCCTCGTGCAAACCCGTAACATCCCATCCCACTAATTCGCCCCACGTTCCGAAAGAAAAGGTCCTGAATTCCACAGACTTTCGTGTCTGGCTCTCACGTTGATATCAGTGCCAGTGTCATCCCCACTGGTCCAGGTGATGTCATGTGGGTCTGTGGTGTGAGCATGTGATGGTGGTATTGGTCTTGAAGGGAACGGGCTGATCGACGCAGGATTTCACTTCGCCCGCCGCTGCCAACAGGCAACTGATGCGTTGTGCATCGGTCACAGCAACTGGTGTTCAGTGCATGTCGCTGTTGTTGACCATCACAGACATAGCCAAGCATTGCCAGTGCAGGGTCTCCTCTTGTGGAGGGCCACATGGGGCCCTGACATGGATAGCTAGCTCACTGTGGATCGCTGGCGCTGGCACTGCGACAAACGATTACGGATGTGGCTGTGTTTGTTTGGGAAGGTGGAACGGAATGATCGAGAATAATGCTAAAGAGAGAAGAATGGATAGAAAAAAAAAAACACAAAAAAAAACAAAGTCTCCTGTCTGAATATGCTTGTATTTTTGATTTAGGGAAGGCGGTAGGAGGGGGGGGGGGGGGTGCGCAAAGTTCCTAATTTCAACTATTCGGATTTGCTTATTTTTTTTCGGTGTAGAAATACTATGTCATTTAGACGGGCTATAGATGTAAACATAATTATAAAAATGTTAGTATATGTAAGCAATGTAAAGCATTCGCTCATGGATTCGATGCGTGACAGTAGGTACGTGCTTAACGAGTGGCCGTGAGATTGCACACACACACACACACACACACACACACACACACACACACACACGTAAGACCCACCCCCAGTTTACGCGAAAGGTAACACATCACAAGCAGGTAGTTGATGTGCTGTGCCAAGCCCAAGACGTGCTATGCAGGTGCGCGCAGCCTCTGTGAACCCCACGAATGGTTCTGATTTCCAGGGAGAAGAGAAAGCAAGCGGGAAAGGCAGGGGCAGAGAGAGAGAGAGAGAGAGAGAGAGAGAGAGAGAGAGAGAGAGAGAGAGCGAGAGCGAACAGCAGCACGCAGTGCAAATACAGAGAAGTGTCAGCAACAGGTTTGTGGGGGAGCAGACGGAATGACCACCTCGGCATTGGCAGACCCAGGAGGAGGAGGAAGGGCGGGCGGATGGTCCCGGGTGGACGGAGGAGGAGGAGGAGGGAGAGGGGCACCTGTTTTTGAGCGTGGAGGCGGGCCTGGTGGAGGTCGGCCTGTTCTTGCCAGCGCCGCCGGTTGTCCTCACAGCCGTCGAACAACGGGGACAGCTTCTCCGTTATCGTGGCGAACAGCTGCACACATGGCGCGCCCGCGCCTCACCGTCATCAGCATCTCACACACACACACAGCCATAAAGCACGTGCACACTCACTGACACAAAGACAATGGGAACCCTGGAGGTTTAGGCGCCCCCCTCCCCCCACACTCCTTTTTCAGATCTTGGCAAGACAGCATGTTCCGTCGTGACGTAGTAAGAATTTAATGGTTTATATGATTCTTTCATATTCGTAGATCATTCTGACAGTTCTCTAGCGAAATTCGCCGCAGTATTTGACAGGACATGAGATATAATCATTTCTGACGATAGCAAGCGTTCACAGCGGGGTATGTATTCTATGAATCATGTGATACCATGTAGCTCTGTGTCAAAGACGGACCAGCCGTCAGTGTTGAAAGTCCGCTGTAAGAGCAGGGGTGTCCTAACCTCCGGGATTCCCTGACCCCATGTCTCTGTCAGGCCTGCTGCACTACTTCTCATCATTCATCGACTGATCTTCCCATCAGCCACAGGGCGGCAAGCCTGCACAGGAACAAGAACACTGGTTAATGTGGTACCTTGCCAAGTGCACGTGCGGTACAGTAAGGCTGTGAAGTCCTAAAGAGGACTTTGTATCCTTTCAGCGTCCAGCCCTCAAGGCAAGCCTGTACAGGAACAACAACACTGTTGAATGTGCTACCTGGCCAAAGTGCGCGTGCGGTACAATAAGGCTGTGGAGTCTTGACAAAGGGTTTTGTATCCTTTCAGCGTCCAGACCTTAAGGCATGACAGCATTAAAGCAGGCGGTAGCATTTCGTATGGAAGGCTCTTCAGGCTGGCCGTCCACAGTGACCACCTGCACGGGGTGACTCCTGCACCACAACAACAAACACTGGTTTCCACAGCCAGCTGAGGATTCAAGCCCCCACATATTACAGGACTCTCATCTGCAGGAATCGGCCATTTTCTGTTTGTTCTGAATTGGCATGTGTTATTTGTCAGGCTGTTAGCAACATATGGTGATCTCGCTCTCGGTTCATCCCGTCCGTAGGGTATTTGCCGAGGACTGAAAACCTGCCGATCATCAAGCATTAAGTATTCTCGGCTAGACGCCAAGCTCTAAGCGCTTTACAATCAACACTCGTTTACAAAACGGGCTGCCTACCTGGGGTAGTGCCGACTGAAGAGCTGCCAGCTGGCGCTTCATTCAGTCGTTTCCCGTGTCATCCAGTCAGTATCGTTCAATATCGATCACTCATTTTCCTTACCTTCATTCTTCTTTCCATTTCTCACTCAGGGTGCATGCTATGTGTAACGTGTCATCCATACCAACGGCCAAAACTGGCCTACTCTTCCGAATGTTGGTGATGGGATTTTACGTGTGTGCAAGATGTTATGCGTGCGTTCACACACGGAACCTCGGTTTATAGACTCAGTCAAAGGACTGTATGGGAAATGGAGTCAGAACCAATGTTAACTCCGAGGGAAAAATCCCCCTGTACCGAAACGCCCCGGCGGAGGTTCGAACCCGCAACCCCAGGATCACCAAGATTGCGAGTCAGGCGCTCTACCAACTGAGCTATTCCGGCTCCAAAGGAACAAATACACTATAGAACATGATGCCACATTAAGGACGGTGCGTCACATCATCACCACACAGGAACAAATACTCTATAGAACATGATGTCATATCAAGGACATCCCGTCGCGTCATCAAAGAGGAACAAATACTCTATAGAACATGATGTCATATCAAGGACGCTGCGTCACGTCATCAAAGAGACGCTGCGTCACGTCATCAAAGAGGAACAAATGCACTATGGAACATGATGCCATATCAAGGACCTCCCGTCACGTCATCAAAGAGGAACAAATACTCTATAGAACATGATGTCATATCAAGGACGCTGCGTCACGTCATCAAAGAGGAACAAATACACTATGGAACATGATGCCATATCAAGGACGCTGCGTCACGTCATCAAAGAGGAACAAATACACTATGGAACATGATGCCATATCAAGGACGCTGCGTCACGTCATCAAAGAGGAACAAATGCACTATGGAACATGATGCCATATCAAGGACGCTGCGTCACGTCATCAAAGAGGAACAAATACACTATGGAACATGATGCCATATCAAGGACGCTGCGTCACGTCATCAAAGAGGAACAAATACACTATGGAACATGATGCATATCAAGGACGCTGCGTCACGCCATCAAAGAGGAACAAATGCACTATGGAACATGATGCCATATCAAGGACGCTGCGTCACGTCATCAAAGAGGAACAAATGCACTATGGAACATGATGCCACATTAAGGACGCTCCGCTACATCATCAACACAATACTTTTTTTTTTAATTCCAAGACAATCCATAATTATACTTTCTGGTCTGAACGATGGAAAGAACAGCTGGGTCAGGGCTTTGTTTTTTTGGTCAGAACTGCTATTCAAGTGTGGCACTGGACAAGTCAACGTCACATCAACTCTTCGGCTAGCCGGCTTCTCCGGGTTGTCCCTGAACACATCCTGTTGTCAGCTGAAAGCACAGTGATCACATGGACACACAACAGTACACACAAAACACGGCCACACGGTGTCCAGTATCACCGGGAGTGATGTCGTACATGAGTCGGCTAAAATGGCGGTTACAGGTGTAATTAGGGCACAATAACATATTACCAAGCCACTATTTTTCCAGTGTTTATGATGGCGGTGATGTTTTTGTCAACGATATAAAAGAACCAGAACAGACTGTAAGGGAACAAAGACAAAGCTGAAAAACATAATGCGATCAACTGACGAGTGAAACTCAACACACGTGTCAACTCTCCACGGCCAAATTCACCGTCCTCGACAATGGAGAACACAGGCGCGCACTGGTGTTCTTCAAATAATCCTTTCAATGCAACTTAAAGCAACACAGACACATCTTCTAGAAATATAAGGCAACAACGGCCCATTATAACAGTTAATAAGACAATTCACGTGCCTGCTTCTCTGATGATAGATATGATTATTTCCCTATAATCAATAACAACACTGGCTCATGTACAGCCAGGAGCTGCAACTCCAAAACAGGTCTAATACACGAAGCCCGCCAATCACAGGATGACAAAACCCGCAGCACAGCAGCAACGGCTGCCAATGTGGGGAATACAGACCTGAACATAAGACAGTGTGAAGATTAGCCTCTCAGTCTCTCACCCTCAAATACAAATATTCAAGACAGAGCTTTGCTGAATTTCATCAGGTGTGCAGATGTTGAACTGAAAGAAAAAAAAAAAAAACTCATGCTCGTTCTTGTGGTCAAATCAACAACGTCGACTCCATGTCCAAAGAAAAGGGCGCTGGCACACACACACATCCCGCCCCCCACGCCTCCCCCTGTGCCGCGACCTGTAGTCATATCCTACAGTCAAGCCACACTGACCGGAGGCCGGGTCGAAAGCCGTCACTGCCCGGGGCATGACGACTTCTGAGCTCTTCAGGATAATGGGCGGCACCAGTTCTTCCAGGCCAGTGAGGTCAATCCAGTGCTGGCGGTTCCCCAGCACACCCTCTCTAGCATGGGCGTCAGCTTCTGCCACTGCTCTGAGAACATCTGCCTCACCCACAGCACACCACGCAATGCTCACCTCTGACTATAGGAACTTCGCCTCACTGCACACCAGTCAATGATTTGCAGTCCACCCAAATACCCCAAGTTAACTGACACTAACTGATGAACAGGAGAAAACAAGGAGAGGTAACTGCTAACCATTGCCCTCCCATGTTTTGGAACCATGCTGTAGTTTGAACCGTATTGTTTTTCTGTAGCTCATTTATACACAAACGTGAAAAGTAATTACATGAATTAAGCTCTCTTTGTTCTGCCTTTTTTTTTTAATGTGTGTTTGCAAACAGAAAAAATGTTGATCTCACGGACTGGAAGTGACGCAATATATTTTGATGAGAAGAGAATTGCAAACGTATATGTAAGCAAGTGGGCCTACCATCTGTTTCAAAAAGTATCTTTGCCAAGCGTGGATTGAAGGCAAAGTAAACTGCAAATGTATGTCTAACTGACAACCGCTGGGGAATACAAAAAAAAAAGAAATGAAATGTTTTGACGGTTTACTGATAATCTTTTGAAGCAAGGCTGATGAATCAGTCATCAAAGATCTTCCAACTGTTAGCCCTGTTATGCAATGATCAGTGATGGCTTGATCAAAGTCTGCTGTGTTTCAGACGTGACAGCACCTCCGTATTAGGATTTGCCCATTTCACGGCCAAATTACTGTCAGCTATGCGACTTACTTGAATTGTACACACATCAGTCAACACCATGATCCTCTATGATTCTGGCTGCCTAACTGGATCTTGAAATAAGCTGGCTTGTAAGGACTCAACTGTTCCCTTCAATGTGAGCACTGACTTTTTTTTTTAACAATAATAATTACGACTCGAAGAAACGCTGTCTACTTTCCCTTATAAAAAAAGGCATTTCTTCAATGGTTCGAAAGAAAGCAAAACTTGGTCACAATTCTGACATCCAACACGAAAACTCAACAACTGTCGAATCATCGTAAATCTTACACGCTTGTCCTGTGATACATGCTTTAAAAATACACATTTCTGTCGCGAGCGACTGTGCTTTCATTGCGAAACTTCGCTGCTGTTGCAAAAATCCTTATTTACATGTGCGGGCACTACTCCTACCCTGTCCCATGTTGTAGCCCTACTTATAGTTTACCCTACGTGCTGGCGCAGAAACCACACAGACAAGCATGCCAATTACAGAGTGAATACAGGAATGCGAGTGACACCTCACGTTGCTGACTCGGATTTTAAAACAAAATAAATCTGGTTAATACTAACTTACAGTACAGCGTGCGTGCGCGTGCGTGCGTGCGTGCGTGTGTGTGTGTGTGCGTGCGTGCGTGCGTGCGCGCGCGCGCGCGCGTGCGTGTGTGTGTGTGTATGTGATGATAGAGACAGAGAGCGAGAATGTGTGTGTGTGCGCGCGTGCGTGCGTGCGCCTGTGCTATGGTCAACTGTGACATGGCATTTCCTGGAAGTCACAGGCACTTGCAGAACCAAGCTCTGCAGACCGATCATCACTCATGGGGCACCTTGGTCACGCGGATGTCACAGAATTCCACCAGTCTGCAATTACCATTTCCAGCAGTATTTCTATGCATGCTGATAGAACCGAAATGGCTCTAAAAATCGCGATCACTAACAATTACTCTTTAATATACTGATTAGAGACAGGTTAAACGGCATTCTATTCGAATACTGTAACTACTTAAAATTACTGCCTGTATCATAGATGAAATTATACAACGACATTACATACAAATACTGTGACAAACATTAAGTGCTATTCTATTAATTTTGATCCATTCACTGCCCTTTCTATCGAACGGAGCTGCACTACTCATTACAGAACCAAGATCACATATTGTACATGTATGACAAATTGAATATAGCTATGTAAGTCTACACGAGTTCATCATTTATAACATATATCAGCATAAAAAGCTGCTTGAATGCAATATGAAGAACACCTCTTGTTTCATCGAAAACAGATCGTTATAAAAACTACTGGGATAGATAAAAAAAAAAAAAGGCATTTCACGCTATTGCCAAAATGACTGAAAGTAGACGCTAATTATCGGAAAGCACGAAACTGACGCACCAAATACAATAAAGTGTCATGTATATTACTAAAGCATCGTATCTATTACATCACAATATGACGTAAATTGGGCAGCACTTCTAACAGATCTTAGCTTGAAACACACCGGCTCCCTTTCCAGAAAAGGCCAACTGATACCAAAGTGTCCGCACTCGATCACTGGCCTGAAGCTTTCACCCCAAAGGAAGGAGAATCCAGGAATCAACACTTGATAGGAACATTCCCTGCTGCAAGACTTTGCCTGGACATTTCATATTCGGCAGGGGAGAGAGAGAGAGAGAGAGAGAGAGAGAGAGAGAGAGAGAGAGAGAGAGAGAGAGAGAGAGAGAGAGAGAGAGAGAGAGAGAGAGAGAGAGAGAGAGAGACAGAGAGACAGAGACAGAGAGACAGAGACAGGGAGAGAGGGGGGGGGGGGGGGCACCAACGTGGTAAGAGACAACGGGGAGAAGTGAAGAGTGAGGGGAAGAATGGAAAGGGAGGGTCAGGATGGAGAGATGGGCAGAGACGATTAGAAGGTCAATAGCGACAATCGGTTATCAAAAGAGAACTTGGTATAGCCTTAGTCCTGGCATTTCTGCCACGCAAAACTAACAGGGCTTTTGCAGGTGTGCAACAAAGATGGCTAAAAGACCCACCCTGAATGTTATCATAGTATTGTATGTTGGCTGTGTCACCAAGAACCAGTACGATAACCAGACTGGCCTAGCTTGAGGAATGACCATGCCAGTGGGAAACATTCTACTGTCCCTATTTCTTCTTTCTTTCTTTCTTTCCGTCTTTTTCTCCTTTGCCACCAGAAATGCGATCTCTGTCAGCATTAGCTGTGTGTTGACAGTCGCAGAGAACGTGTTGTTTGTGGGGGAACAGAATCTACCGCGTCTCTGGTGTTTTGTTGTCCTGTCCAGACTCTGCCCTTCTGTGGCACCGGTTCAGCACACCTGAGTCCAATAGGCATTGCCTCCCTTGTTTGGGAATGGCGGAGGCAAACCTCACACTCCCAAATGGTAAGCGCGTACGACCGCTCTCCCACTCATTATGTCTCCGTCTTTCATACACACACACACACACACACACACACACACAAACACACGCGCGCGCGCGCGCACGCAAGCACACACACACACACACACACACACACACACACACACACACACACCACACAGTGTGATAATTTTTCTAAATTATTCAGTATTTCACTTAACATACTGTATCAGATACACTGTGTGTGTGTGTGTGTGTGTGTGTGTGTGTGTGTGTGTGTGTGTGTGTGTACGTTGCGTGCTGCTGACTGTGTAAACTGAAAGATGAAGAAAAAAAAAAATGATAAAGCTTAAGCACTGAAGACTTCGTTAATCGCCGAGTCTTAGTTCATGCACATTGAGAAACATGCTTCAGATTCTTTTCCTTTTCCTCTATCTTTCGGGCAAACTCGGCAGTGACAAATGTAAATCCACCGTCATAAATACTTTCCATAGGTAAGTGCATTTCAAATAGACGTTCGTCTTTGTACAGACGGGAACGAACGAACATAAGCGTGAAGTTCTGGATTTCGCAACTGTCGACTAGAACAGCTGTACGATTCCCAGTTTGACGTGAGATCTTTCTGAGGAGGAACTATTTGCCAAGGCGATCAACCTGTCTGCCTGTTGGTCTCATGACAGGAACTTCTATAGTACACCTGTAGTAGACCTGTAGTACACATTTAGTCCACCTGTAGTATACCTCGGGATAAGGGGGCTTTATTTTCCAGCGTTGAATAGGTCGAGGTGTGCCGTGTGTGTGCCGTGTGTGTGTGTGTGTGTGTGTGTGTGTGTGTGTGTGTGTGTGTGTGTGAGAGAGAGAGAGAGAGAGAGAGAGAGAGAGAGAGAGAGAGAGAGAGAGAGAGAGAGAAGCATGGAAGCATGTGTGCGTCTGTGAGAGCGAATAATGTAACTTTCCTAACAACGTAAGTGACAACATACTGTATAATGTTAACCTCACTATTACCACCAATCTGACATGTACCGCTAAACCTGTTCACACAGCCACCACACTTCGTTCCCACCTCCACTTATTTTGTTCTTCCCTCATCTCCCCAGCCACCTTTCCAATCCCCCTCCTCCCTCTCCCCCCTCCATATTCTCCTCCTGTTTCACCCAACCCCTATTGCAATTATCCACCGAAAAGTAAGCCTGGAGAAAACTATGCCTTAAGGCACTGATAAACAGAAAAAAAAACCACACACACACACAAAAAAGGGGAGAGGAGGAGGGGGCACTAGCATTAAAGGGAAAGAATGTATGTCCTGAATTATGAATCCACAGAAGCTGCAAAGAAAACAAAACCTGCAATAAATCATTAGAGGAAAAACCATACACTCCAGGAAACATGCCAGTCTGAAATAAAGCGTAAAGTGAAGGCATTCCTTAATCAGGCAAACTCCAAAGCAAATCCTGCAACAACAGCAGGCCAGAATGAGTATCAACAACAGGAAAAAAAACAAAAAAAACAACGATCAGCCAAGAAGCAGAGCAAATGGATGAGTAATAAACAAAAAACAATTCAGTAACAATGAGGAAATCCAAACTGAAAACAAATAAACGAAGTTAATATGAAAAACAAAAACAAAAAAAAAGTCGCCTCAAAGCAAAAAAAAAAAAAATTTTCTCATGGAACTCAAAACATCACATGTTTGGCAAGGAGCGTGTGTTGGGTTGGAGGCATAAGATGTATTATAAATGCGCGTACGCGCGCGCGTGTGTGTGCTTGTGTGTGTGTGTGTGTGTGTGTGTGTGTGTGTGTGTGTGTGTGTGTGTGTGTGTGTGTGTGTGTGTGTGTGTGTGTGTGTGTGTGTGTGTTTGCGCGTCTGTGTGGGTGTATATGTGTGTGTGTGTGTGAGAGAGAGAGAGAAAGAGCGAGAGAGAGGGACACACACACACACACATACGCGCGTGTGCGCAGAGGCAGAGAGAGAGAGAGAGAGAGAGAGAGAGAGAGAGAGAGAGAGAGAGAGAGAGAGAGAGAGAGAGAGACTGTAGGTAGACAGAGAGACACGAAAGGGAGGGGGGACAGAAACACCATCTAAGAAATGAAAGGAATAGGGATGAGAGAGAACGAGGAAAGGAGAGACAAAAGGGGGGGGGGGGGGGGGGGGGGGGGGGGGGGGGAGACTAAAGTCAGGAGATCAAAGCAGGCAACAATGATGGAAAGAAGCCTATCCTCCCAAAGAGTTATAAACCTGGAAATTGGAGAAAGGCAGAAAATGAGAACAGACCACAGAACGAAGGGGGGGAGGGGGAGGGGATATGAGGATGGGTTAGACACACCTGTAGACAGACAGATGGTAGACAGACACACAGATAGAGACGTGGTGGATAGTTAGGTGTTACATGAAAAGATTACATAGACAGACATGCAGACAGACAGACAGAGAGAGAGAGACAGAGAGAGAGAGAGAGAGAGAGAGAGAGAGAGAGAGACAGACAGACAGACAGACAGACAGACAGACAGACAGACAGAGACAGAGAGAATATACGTACACGCACAAGCACACACACACACACACACACACACACACACACACATACACTCACACACACACACACGCACGCACGCACGCGCGCGCGCGCGCACACACACACACACACACAGCTGCGTACACACATACACACTCTCTCTCTCTTTCTCTCTCTCTCAAACACCAGACACGCACAAAAAACAGAGGTGACTGGCCCCACCACCACCACCAGACTGCCAGAATGTAAGCCGCGGAAAAACAGTAAGCACGGAGACCACACAGAACAGCTGGGAGAAACGGAGCTGGGGAAAAAAGGGAGAGGGAGAGGAAAAAAGAGAAAGAAAGGGTGGAACGGGGGTAGGGGTAAGCCCTCCAACCCCCCGCACCCCCTCTCTCCACACACACACACACACACACACACACACACACACACACACACACACACACACCACCCCGAACGCCTTGTCTTGGTCACCCACCTTATAGATAGGAGTACAGATGGCGTCGATGAAACCGCCTGCATCTTGGGCAGCTCGTCCTTCTTGTTCGGTCCATCATGGGCTGCCCACAGCCAAACACACACACTCAGTAAACCCACACACTCAGCCAACACCACAAAACTCAGCCAACCCACACACTCAGCACACCCACACACTCAGCCAACCCACACACTCAGCCAACCCACACACTCAGCACACCCACACACTCAGCCAACCCACACACTCAGCAACCCACACACTCAGCACACACACACACTCAGCACACCCACACACTCAGCTCAGCCAACCACACACTCAGCACACCTACACACTCAGCACACCTACCACATCAGCACACATACACACTCAGCCAACCCACACACTCAGCACACCCACACACTCAGCACATTCACACACTCAGAAAACCCACACACATTCAGCAACCCACATACTCAGCCAACCCACGCACTCGGCCAATCCATACACTCAGCAGACCAACATACTCAGCAAACCCACACACTCAGCACATCCACACTCTGAACATACCCACACACTCAGCAAACCTACACACTCAGCAAACCCACACACAGAGCACACCCACATACTCAGCAAATCCACACAGCACACCCACACACTCAGCACGCCCACACACTCAGCAAACCACAGACTCAGCACACGCCCGTGCGTGGACAATTCACACACAGCGGTCAGTCACCGCACAGAGCCGCTGGCGCAATGGCGATAACATTGGATGCAAGGGAAAACCAACACAAAGAAAACATTTTCTCAACAATCGCTCCTGAGTTGTAGTAGTCAGATGACAGAAAATGACAAGCTTTGTCTTCCTTTCTTTCTTCTTACTCTTCTTCTGTATATTTCAAACTTGAGAGAGGAAAGAGAGAGAGAGAGAGAGAGAGAGAGAGAGAGAGAGAGAGAGAGAGAGAGACAGAGACAGACAGACAGACAGACAGACAGACACAGCTGCTTCGACACAGAAACAGCAGAGTGTGTGAAAGAAAGACGGAGAAGACTCCCGTTTCCACGTGACCCTTCCCCGCCCCCCCTCCCCATACTCTCCCCTCCCCCAACCCCCTCCTCTTTACTCGCACAAGCAATAACAAAGAACATGATCGTAACTCAACAACAACAAAGCAGACAGATGACACCCAAAAAATCAGTCGATTAAACCATGGAACAGCAGCCTGCTCTTCCTCAATGCCAGTGTTAGTTATTATACAGATACAACCCCCCCCCCCCCCACACACACACACACACACCAGGCATTCTCTACATGGATGCATGCCAGCTCGTCTGAAAATGACAGGGGAAAAAAATCTGTCATACTGTCCACATGAATGAGTGTAGAGGGAACCGTGCGTCACATCCACACGTCAACTCTCCCCCCAGATCATCCGCATACTACGGTCCGCTACCCGCCCATACTCTTCTCCCCCCCAGCCAGACATTATCCACAACACGTCAACCCTGTCCCCAGATCAGCCCCATACTACGGTCCGTTACCCGCCCATACTCTTCTCCCCCAGCCCAGACACAGACACTCCCCACAACAACACGTCAACCCTGTCCCCAGATCAGCCCCATACTACAGTCCCCTGCCCCAGATACCCGCCCCGTACTCTTCTCTCCCAGCCCAGACACTGTCCACAACACGTCAACCCTGTCCCCAGATCAGCCCCATACTACAGTCCGCTACCCGCCCATACTCTTCTCTCCCCTGCCCAGACACTGTCCACAACACGTCAACCCTGTCCCCAGATCAGCCCCATACTGCGGTCCGCTACCCCAGCCCACACGTCAACTTCCCCAGATCCCCGGTCCGCCCAGACACTGTGTCCACAACACGTCAACCCTCCCCAGATCAGCCCCATACTGCGGTCCGCTACCAGCCCACGTTCTTCTTCCCCAGCTCCCCAGCCCAGCCATCGTCTACTACCCTGCCCCCAGATCAGCCCCATACTGCGGTCCGCTACCAGCTCACGTTCTTCTCCCCCAGCTCCCCAGCCTAGACATTGTCCACAACACGTCAACCGTGTCCCCAGATCAGCCCCATACTGCGGTCCGCTACCAGCTCACGTTCTTCGCCCCCGGCTCCCCAGCCTAGACAACTAACTCACAATGGGCTGCTCCCCCAGCTGGTGCCTCTCGATGTCGCCCTGCTCGAAGAACTCGGCCATGACCAGCTGCGCCGTCTCCTGCTGCAATTTCCAGGGTTTGGTGATGGCAGCCACGTCACACGCCGTCATCATCATGGCGCTGACACACACATACACATTCACGTCATAGCGGATGTTTACGTCACAGTCCACATTCACGTCATAGTGCACATTTGCGTCAGTGCGTCATTCCACATACACGTCATAGTTCACATTTACATCACATTTCACATTCACGTCATACTGCACATTAACATCACAGTCCACGTTCACGTCATAGTCCACATTTACGTCACAGTCCACATTCAACACATTCTACACTGACGTTGCAATCCACTTTCGTCTTACAACCCGTACGCACAGTACAGTCTATATTCATCGTGCAGTCCACTTTCAAATCGAAATTCACACTCAAATGATGATCCATGGTCACGTAACAGTCCACATTCCCATCACAGACCACACCCACATCAGAGTCCATACTCACATCACTGTCCACATCCACATCAGCGTCCATATCCACAACACTCTGTCATTCAAAAAAAATCAACTCGCACACACACACACACACACACACACACACACACACACACACACACACCATACATACACACACCCCTTCTAAGATACAAGTAAAAAGAAAAAAAAAAAAAAAAAAAAGAAAGACACCAATATTCACACAATATTCGAGAACAGGCATATAAATCATCATACAGTAACTGTTCAATACGCTTCGTGGAACACCTAAAAACCATTCTATTCCCGCAGTACTGCAAAAATGAGAGCAATGACAGAACGAAAAACAACGAGATTACAAAAAAAAAAAAAGTAACGTTTCACACAATGTGGCTGTCGCATAACCACAACAGCATGGTAACGTACTCACTTCAGTCTTCAAGTGTTAAGTGTGCATCAACCGTAGACTTGCCCCTCTCTCTTTCCTGCAGGTAGATGGTTTTCTTGACCGACACCCCTAGGATGAAAATGTGCCCCCTCCCCCGCCCCTCCCCTGTCCCAAATCTAACAGATATGTTCCATCTGCATGACACAGAGCTAGAAACATTCCAAGGATGTTCTGAAATAGTCGTACTGAGGAGCTGTGACACAACTGACTCAAGATAAGAGGGGGAGGGGAGGGGAGCGAACTGTATTAAGACTGGCAGCAGAGTTGCTCCCCCTCAGAGCCATGCCCACTTACCGAGCAAAGCCCGTTTGTGTTGCTCGACAAAGGTCTTCTCTCCTGCCTCCACCAGCTTCTTGAAATCGCCCCGCTTCCTGTCACATGACAAACCACATCCACATGACAGCTCACATCCACATGACAGCCCACTTCCACATGACAGCCCACATCCACAACACGGGCAATACATTCACATCACAGACCACATCCACATGATGTAGGGAGAGAGAGAGAGAGAGAGAGAGAGAGAGAGAGAGAGAGAGAGAGAGAGAGACAGGCAGACAGAGAAGGAGACAGACAGAGTGAGTGTAAGAAGAGAGAGAGAGAGAGAGAGAGAGAGAGAGAGAGAGAGAGAGAGAGAGAGAGAGAGAGACAGAGACAGATAGGGAGCAGACTGACACTGACAAACCAGACAGACAGACAGATAGAGAGACACTCAGATAGACAGATAGAGAGACACTCAGACAGACAGACAGACAGACAGACAGTCTGACAGACGGAAAGACAGTCAGACAGAGAGACAGTCAGACAGACAGACAGTCAGATAGACAGATGAGATGGGGGGGGGGGGGGGGGGGGGGAAGCGCTGACTTGAAGTAGAGGGCCATGTCTGTGGACAGACAGAGAGACAGGCAAGCAGAAAGAGTGACAGTCAGACAGACAGACAGATGGATGGAGGGACGAGATGGAGGGGGGGGGGGGGGAGGATGGGACTGACTTGAAGTAAAGGCCTATGTCTGTGGACAGACAGACAGACGGACAGGCAAGCAGACAGAGAGACAGGCAGACTGACAGACAGATGGAGGTACAGACAGACAGACAGACAGACTGACTTGAAGTAGAGGGCGAGGTCAGTGGAGAGGATGGCGTGTTCCAGCAATTTGATGGCCCGTCGGTACTCCTCCGGGGACAGAGACTGGAATATGTTGTTGCCCTGAAACCCACACCACACCACACCACGCCACGTCACACCACACCACACCACATCGCACCACACCATGTCACATCACACCACACCACACCATGCCACACCACGCCACGTCACACCACACACACACCACGCCACGTCACACCACACCACGCCACGCCACGTCACACCACATCACACCACACCACGTCACATCACACCACGTCACATCACACCACACCACGTCACATCACATCACACCACGTCACACCACACGACATCATGCCACACCAAATCACACCACACCACGTAACACCACACCACACCACGTCACATCACACCATATCACACCACGTCACATCACACCACACCATGTCAAATCACATCACGCCACACCACATCACATCACATCACACCACGTAACATCACACCACACCACGTCACATCACACCACACCATGCCACACCACACCACATCACACCGTGTCACGCCACATCACATCACACCATGTCACACCACACCACATCACATCACACCATGCCACACCACACCACATCACACTGTCACTCAGCGTCGGTCTCTGTGTCTGTCTGTCTCTCTGAGTCTCTGTCTGTCTGTCTCTCTCTGTCTTTCGGTCTCAGTTTCTCTCTCTCTCTCTCTCTCTCTCTCTGAGTCTCTGTCTGTCTGTGTCTCTCTGTCTGTCTGCCTGCCTGTCTGTCTGTCTCTCTCTCTCTCTCCCAAGTCTCTGTCTTTTTTCTCTCTTCTGTGTGCGCGCGCGCGCGCGCGCGTGCGCGCGCGTGTGTGTGTGTGTGTGTGTGTGTGTGTGTAGCAGTCACTAGTGTGGGTATTCAGTGTCATGCAGAGATTGTCACTCTGTGCGAACTGTTCCCTCTACATGCAGTACCACGTCTGCTAAGTGGTGTGACCACAAGTCCGCCAGGGCTCCCTGCTAAACAGGTATGAATAGCCAATAAATCAATCATTAACCAATAAATAAATAAATGATGAGTAATTAAACAAATTAATAAATCAGGTGACAGGTGGGAGAAGGGACCAAACTTGGCAGATGCCTTCTCAGCATTCACCCTGGCCAGGTCTGGAGTGCCTAGTTAAACGTACGTACTGTACATATTCACTTGAGTTACGTGTGTTCTACACACACACACACACACACACACACACACACACACACACTCCGAGTGTCACATCACCAAATGGTCTTCATGCTCGCCTTCAAGCTGAATGGTAACATTTAGCCAGCACGGCATTACAGCTAGTATGTAAATAGGCTATTCTCAGTACGTAAGTTTCCGTTTCATCTAGGAGGTGTCACTGCGTGCGGACTAGTCCATATACGCTACACTACATCCGCTAAGGTTCGAGACCACACTGCGCGTGATTTAAAGCTGATGGATAAATGAATTAATGACGACGACGAGAGAATTTAAGAAGCAGGATTCGTGGCTACGACTGAGCAGATGTCTCACCTACGCATTAGCCCAACGCGCTGCTCAGACCTCGGGTAAGTACGTACAGAATGAACGGTTAGTGATTAAAATATAGCGTTGATAGTAAAAAATCAAACACAGATGATGGTGTATTTAATAATAATTGATGATCAATCGCAAAAAAAAAAAAAAGTCATACTTAGGCTAAAAACACCAAAAAACTGATAATCTAGCTCATAAACAGTTAAAAATCGAGAATACCATTAACAACTGATAAAGAAATCCGCTTCTACAACTGATAATTGAATGTAGAATTATCAGCTGTTTACGGAATGTCATAGTATGACACTAACAATGAGTATCTATGTACACCATCGTAACAGCTGATAAATGATACAGCATTAAGTGTGGATTGTTCAATGCTACATTAAAAGTAAATAATGCTATGGAAGATGCAGAGCTGCCAACCTCTGAAGAGACTTGAGAGAAATTATTTGTGAAAACTGAGCGGAATTTCTGACAGCTGAGAGGAATATTTACGCTCTCGCGCCCCAAACAAAAAACAATGACATTCCAGACACTTTCTTTTCGTTCCTTTTGTCTGATGCTTTCATGGAATCATTGTCTCAGCCAATACATGGTTGCTCTTTCACATTTTTGGAGCGCACTGTCACTAAGTTCCATCTTATGACTATGCTCATTTGTGCACTTCAGGATCATCAGTGCCTCTGTAGTGTCTTGACCCAAGGAGGGACGAAAATCCGTTAGGTTCTTCCTGACAAGGCTGAACACTTTCACAGGCCGAATAGCTGACTGGGATGAGCAGCACTCCCGACATGACAGCAGAAAGCAACCTGAATCTGCACTTCTAAATTCTGCCTCTTGGTTAATCGGTCTAGCAGGTCGTTTGGTCATGATGACGGCGGAGGAAGCTGAAACGGAACCAAGTTTTCAAAGCTCTCTGGCTATACGAACGGCAGATGCGCAAATCCTGCGAATAAAAACTAACTTTTTTTTTTCTCGCGGGCAGAATTTTTGTCACCTCAACCGGAATAGCAGAATGACATGCGCTTCACTATAACAAATTCCGACGAAAGCGGGATGGTTGGCAGCTCTGAAGATGAACAACTGATATTTTGAGTACAGTGGGTACTTGCTGATGTTTGAGGGTACCCTGTGGGCTGATGTGCGGGCACTGACCTCGCTGTTGAGGATCATGATGCAGTGGTCAAAGTGGTGATGCTCTAGAACTGAGGTACTGTACAGCATCGCCAGCGGAGAGGCCACCCTGTGCACACAGACACCACGCCATAGTCAACAATGACAGCAACAACCACAGCAACACCAAGGACAACGACAGCCATGTTTGTGACCTGAGGTACTGTACAGCATCGCCAATGGAGAGGCCACCTGTGCACACAGACACCATGCCATAGTTAGCAACGAAAGCAAACAACCACCCACCACAACAACAACCAAAACAACACCAACGACAACGACAGTCACGTTTGTGACCTGAGGTACTGTACAGCATCGCCAATGGAGAAGCCACCCTGTGCACACACACACCACGCCATAGTCAGCAACGACAGCAACAACCACAACAACAACAGCAACCACAGCAACATCAAGGACAAAGACAGTCATGTCTGTGACCTGAGGTACTGTACTTCATCGCCTGCGGATAGGCCACCCTGTGCACACACATACCACGCCATAGTCAGCAACGAAAGCATTAACCACAGCATCACCAACGACAACGACATCGATATCCAATCATTATATGACTTGTGTTTTAAGTGCAGTTTTACACTCTCAACATCTGTTTGCTTGATCCATAAACTGAAGAAAGGTAATTCTATTTGCAATTAAAAAGGAAGATATTATCTGTCCCTGTTTTTCCCCAACAGATACACGTAGTACCATCAACAGGCTTTACAAATCAATTGGAGAGGGAGCATAGGTGTGAAGCGGTGCCCCTGTAATACAGACACTGTGTTACAGTTCATTTATTACAATCATTGCGGATCGATTCATATCTACTTGTCTTGCATCTGTTTACTATACGACGCGAACACACATTCCGTCATGATCTTGACCCATAAACTGAGAAAAGGTAACTCTGTTTGCAATGGAACATTTCTATCATCCAAAAATGGTGTGTTGAACAGTGTCATTAACGGTGGGGCCACAACGTTCATGATGAAAGTAAACCTCACTGAGTAACAGTGGCCACACTGACCACGACGGGGCCACAATGTTCATGAACAAAGCAAACCTCATTGAGTAACAGTGGCCACACTGACCACGACGGGGCCACAATGTTCATTAACAAAACAAACCTCATTGAGTAACAGTGACCAAACTGACCACGACGGGGCCACAATGTTCATGAACGAAGCAAACCTCATTCTCAGTGAGTAACAGCGACCACACTGACCACTACGACTGCAAACGTTCAGACACACATGAGCACTACTGAGTAGTGACAACGACAGCAGCAGCAGCAGCAGCAGCAGCAGCAGCAGCAGCAGCAAGCACAATGTTACAACGGCCCTGTCTCATGGCTAGTGGTGATGCCACTCTATGCACAGACACATCAATCTAAATGTTACAACGTCAGCAGCAACAACAGCATAAACAATGTTCCGGAACTGAAACTCGACACCATCGTTGGTCATTATATCTGCCTGAGCACAGACACATCAACCCTCCTGGTAACAACAACAATAACAACATCAACAACAACAACAACAACAACACCAGCAGCAGCAACAAGAAGAAGAAGAAGAAGAAGAAGAACAACAACAACAACAACAACAACACACAACGATTCAGTCACCTTGTTCAAAACAACAGCACATCATAAATCAGACAACTTTGGTTATCAGAGAAGAGGAGAGGAGGAGGAGGAGGAGGAGGAGGAGAAGAGAAGAAGAAGAAGAAGACCACACAATTCTTTAAAAGATATCGTCTAAAATCTCATCCAAAACTTCGCTAAAAATCTTTCCACTGTAAAATCTCAGATCCGATGAAAAATGTTAACCTCTTTCAAGAACTCAAAGATCGCGTCAGGTGGGACATCTCTGAACAAGGTTTTCATGGAATCTGCTGTAAAATGCTTGTGTCTCACATCGTGCAAGTCCCAACACTCTAAAAGAATATGTTTCATTGTGAGTGGCACATGACACGGAATGCACCAAGGAGCTTCTTCACTCTTTAAAAGGTACGAATGGGTAAAATACGAATGGCCGGTGTGCAACCGGCACAGAACTGTTTCTTCTTTACGACCACCAGACGAAGATGAGATGAGAGGAACTCCTTTAGGTTTGGACGGATCTGAAAGAGTTTGTTATCCGTCTGTGTATTCCAATCCTCCTGCCAGAGGTCTCTGACATAATCGTTAATTTTTTTGGGTTTCAAATCTGAGCAGGGGATAGGTGTGTTTGACAGTTTCTCTCTTGTGGCATTCTTGGCCAAACGATCCACCATTTCGTTCCCTCCGATGCCAACATGACCAGGAACCCAAGCCAGAATAATGTTGTAACCCTCCGCTGTCAACTTGGTAAAAAGGTCAAAAAAAGTGTAAAAGTTCGGGGTGCTGAAGGTTGCGGCCAGATATGGCCTCCAAAGCCGACAGCGAATCCGACAAAACCAGAAAGTCCCTCTTTGGAGACCGTGAGATTATTCTTAGTGCCAGAACCAGAGCTGTAACTTCAGCAGAGTAAGCAGAAGCGTCTGAAGGAATATGTTCTAACAGTATTTGAGAAGGAGCACCAGGGCAGTAGGCTGCACAGGCCACTCCATCTTCAGACTTGGAACCGTCAGTGAAAATTTTCTGATAGGATGGGAGTTTTGAACTCAGCTCAGCATACAACGCCTTGTATGTCAGAGAGCTGGTGGACTCTTTGCGAAAAGCTGCAAGATCAAAACGAATCTCTGGTGTGAAAAAGGTCCACGGAGGCTCATCTGGAAACTTGGAAAAATCAGACACAACTCCTAGGTCTAGACCTGCATTCCGTGCGTGAGGCTGCATACGAAGGCCAAACGACGGAATACAGGTAGGGTTGTTTGCGAATTTGCTTTGCTTTGGAACTGAGGGTCAAAAACACAGTCATAGGCAGGGTTTTCCGGTTCAGAGAACAGTCTGATACAGTAGTTCAAAGACAGTTTCAACCTGCGGTTGGACAGTGAGGGTTCACCTGCCTCTGCGTACAGGCTGTACACAGGGGTGGTGGTGCGGAATGCTCCAAGACAGAGACGAAGCCCTTGATGGTGGATAGGGTCTAAGAGTTTGAGGTAAGACGGTCTTGCAGAGCCATACACAGCACAACCATAGTCCAGTTTGGAACGGACCAGGGCTCTGTAGAGGTGCAGCAAAGTTTTCTTATCAGCGCCCCAGTCAGTGTGTGCTACGACCCGTAGAATATTCAGAGCTTTCTGGCAAGAAGTTTTGAGGTTTTAATATGGCTGAGAAAGTTCAGTTTTTTATCAAAAATAACCCCCAGAAATTTAGCTTCCTTAACAGCTGGAATAGTGGACTTATCCAGAAGAATTTCGGGATCAGCAAAAAATTGACGAAAATTGTGAAAATGGATTGACTGGGTTTTTGTACGTGAAAAGGTAAACCCGTTTTCCTCGGCCCACTGTTGATCCTGTTGACACAAAGTTGGAGTCGACGCTGTACGCTGGCGTAAGAAGCTCCAACTGCGTACAGCGCGAAGTCGTCAACGAACAAAGAAGACTCAGAGCCCTGGCTTACCGATTTCACAATGTCGTTGATCTTAATGCTGAAAAGGGCAGGAGAAAGGATGCTCCCCTGAGGTACACCCAACTCCTGCCCATGGATGTCCGCGAGTGTGGTGCCAACACGCACCTGGAACTGTCGATCAGCCAGAAAGTTTTCGATAAACATAGGCAGATAACCACGAAAACCAAGTTTATGCAAATCCATAAGGATTCCTGATTTCCACGTGGTGTCATACGCTTTTTCTAGGTCGAAAAAGATAGCGACCACGTGCTGCTTATTGACAAAGGCGTTGCGGATGGTGGGTTTCTAGACGGATTAAATGGTCAACTGTCGAGTGGTACTTGCGGAACCCGCACTGTTCACTGGCCAAAAGGCCATCGGTTTCCAGCTTCCACATCAGACGGGAGTTGACCATCTTTTCCATCAGCTTACACAGGCAGCTGGTCAGAGCTATTGGGCGATAATTTGATGGGTTGGTAGGTCCCTTTCCAGGTTTGGGGATTGGAATGATCAGGGCATTCCGCCAGGAGGGCGGGAAGCACCCCTGTGGTCCAGATATGGTTATAGACTTTTGAGAAGGGTCTGGAGACAGCTTTCTGGAAGGTGTTTCAAAACCTGATAATGAATGTCATCCAGACCAGGGGCAGAGTCATTGCAGGTTTGCAAAGCTGATTTTAGTTCGCTAATCGGGAAAGGCAGATTGTAAGCTTCAGAGTTGTCTGATGTGAAATTGTATGAAGATTTCTCTCTAATTTGCTTGTTTCTTAAAAAGGCTGCAGATTTATTTAAAGATGAGGAGTTCTGCTGGATGGTGGAGGCCAAAAGATTGGCAACAGCTTGTTTGTCAGTGATCAAAAGCATCGGCAAGTTTCAGGTGATGAATGGAGGGGTTGTGTTTTCCCTTTGATTTTTGATGATGATGTTCCAAACTTTTTTCTTTGAAGTTTTAGATGTCAGCCCCCGAGCAGAAGTTTCTCCAAGACTGACGTTTACTGATTTTGAAAGTATGTCTCGATTTAGCACGGAATTTCTGATGGGCTCGGGCGTTTAGGACCAGAGGGTCGTTGGTATACCTGACGCTGAGCCCGTTTACGTACTTTTGAGATTTGTTGGCAGTCAGAATTAAACCAGGGTGTCTTTGGCATTTGGGGTTTGTTTGAGGAAGTTGGAATGGAGGCTTTGGCGCATTTTATGAGGATATTGGAAACCGTTTCTGCGGGATCCGGACTTTGTAGAACTTCCTCTGTGAGTTCCCCACGGACAGTTCCCGCAAAAAAGATCCCAGTTCGCCTTGTTGAAATTTAGATGTTCTGGAACAGTGCGTGCGGCTTTCAGTTATTTTGGATTTTAGAACAATTGGAAAATGGTCACTCCCATGCAGATCGTCAAGTGCCGACCACTCATAGTCCAGGACCAGCGAGGGGTCGCACACTGACAGATCCAAACATGAGAGAGCACCAGTAGCAGAGTGGAGGAAGGTTGGAGATCCATCATTAAGACAACACACAGGTCAAGCTCTGAGAAGACGTTTTCCAGAAGGAGACCTCTAGATGAAGTATCAACGCTACCCCAAAGAGGATTGTGCCCATTGAAATCGCCCAACAGCAAAAAAGGTCGTGGAAGCTCCTCAATCAGGCTGACCAGTTCTTGTCGACTGACGGATACAGAAGGAGGCAGATACAGACAACAAATAGTGACTGTTTTATGCAGAGAGACTCTGGCAGCTAAAGCTTGGAGGGGAGAACTGAGGTAGACGGGGCTAAAACAGAAGAGATTTGTGGATAAGCAACGACACACCACCCGTCACTCCAACTGCAGAAGGCTGTGCTGGTTTAGAAAGAACATTAAACCCGATAAAGAAAAAGATTTGTCAGAGCGTATCAGTCTCTTGAAGAGCTAAGACAGCAGGTTTTAAATGTTGACAGAGGAGCTGCAGCTCTTCAAAATTAGAATTCAAACTCGAATGTTCCAGTGAGATATTGAATCCATGAGGATGGAGAGATGCCAACAGACTTCTCAGTCCATTACTGTCTCATCATCATCCGACTGCAAAGGAGAATATGGATTGTGTGTTTTCCAACTTGAATGTCTTTTCTCTGGACTTTTTTTTGTTTTCTTGGAAGCTCCGGAGGCAGATGATGGGCAATCCACCTCAATGACCTCTACACCAGAGGGCTTCCCTGGGATCGTGCCTTGATGAGGCACCGCTTGGGGGCGCGAGTGTGCCCCTGGGAGGAACAGGGGGTTTTTTTGGGGGGAAGGAGAGCTGTTAAAGCAGAGGGTCTCCCAACCTGTGTCTGCTGGGCAGAATGGGAGGCAGCAGGTTTTACGCCACCACTAAGGGAGTTTATCACAGGGGTAGCGGATTTCTTGCCTCCGCTGGGGGCAGATGGTTTCGATTGCAGAGTCTTGGAAAAACAAAAGGTGTCTGTCTGACAGGTGACAGATACTGAAGAAACTTGTTTCACAACCTGGGAGTAGGACTTGTTCAGATGCGGCGGACTGCCCAGAACCAACCTTTTTGCCTCGTGGAATGGAATCTTTCTTTCCGTCTTCAGCCTTTGGATACTACTTTCTTGGCGCCAAACCGGACACTCTCTAGAGGAGGAGGGGTGGCCGCCTCCGCAGTTTGCACAACGCGCCGGATGAACGCACGGCATCTCGTGGCTCGGTTGGCAGCAGACGCCACAAATCTCCTCCCCAGAGCACGATCCCGCAAAACTCTCACCGGAAACAACGCATCGGGGAGCATACTGGCTAACGATCCAAATAGCGCACATGGCCAAACCTCTTTCAGAAAGAGGGTACGAATTGAATGTGACTCTTCGCACATCCATGACTCCCTGGGATTTCAGTTCGAACCTTATCTCATCCTCCGATACTCCTTTCAAGTCTGGGCAGCGAATGACCCCCTTTGAAAGAATTTAGGTTCTTGTGAGGCGACACTTTGATTTTTCGGTCAACAAGAGTTGTAGATTTCAGGAGCCGATCTGATTGACATTTTGTACCACATTCCACCAGAAATGAGCCATTTCTCAGACGTTTGATTGATTTTAGGTTTCCTGACAGACAACTAAAACCTTTTTGGATGCAAAGGGGCTGAGTGCAGACAAAGGTTTGTCTACATCGGCACCCTCCACCACCAACCACGAAGGCCAAGATCCAGACTCTGTTCGGATTTCTGAGTCCGAGTCAGAATCATGATCACCATCTGATCTCACTTTGTCTCTCTTTCTCCGTTTGGAAGGGAGTTTAGATATTGAGGCCATGGTATATGATTTAGGAATTCGTCCCTACCCCCTACCCACCCACCATCGAGTCCAACTTAGGGGCCAGGGCCAAGAAACTCTTGTCTTGGACCCCTTCCAGGTTTCAGGAGGGATATACAACAAAGCAGCGCCAACTTACCCTATCCCCCCCCGATATGCCCAGCTCCCGGGAACAGAGAACTGAGAACTGCAGGGGTTACCTTGGCCAGCTGGGGGACTGCCCGTTTTGACCTAACCCCGTGCAGGGGAGCCGGTTGACACACACAGGGCCATGTGTGCCTCCTGTCTAGGAGAGGTCCGAGCCAAAGTATGTGTTGAGGGCGCTGGCCCTCTCAATCACCAGGATCTCATCCCCCTCCGTCACAGGTCGCACCGCACGGCAAACGCGGCGGATCTTAAGAAGACCACAGAGAGAAAAAGAGTGTGGGAAAGAAGACTTGAAGGGGAGACGAAGATAGAAAAGAGCCAAATAAGAAGGCAGGCAAGAAAACAAGAAAAGGAGAAAGGTGGGTTACTATTAGTCAGGATCCTCACCCTTAGCCTGTCTGACATGGGAAGCCCTACCAGGGGCATCAACTCCTTACCACGTTGCGCTTAGGCCAGATAGCATCTTCAACTTTTCAGGCCTAGAAGCATTTTAAAAAAACTAGCCTATCTTCAAGTATTGATGCCCCCGCCAGCAAAGCCTAAGGGATCACAGGAAGAAGAAGAAGAAGAGGGAGGAGGAGGAGGAGGAGGAGGAGGAGGAGGAGGAGGAGAAAAAGAAGTAGAAGAGAAGGGGAACAAGAAGAAGAAGAAGAAGAAGAAGAAGAAAGAAGAACAACAACAACAACAACAACAACAACAACAACAACAACAACAAGGAGAACAAGAAGAACAAGAAACAGGAAACGAGTAGACCAACAACAGCACTGTCACCATCATGAACTGACACTGATGTTAGTCATACTGTCAAAGTAACCACCACAGGCTGGCCAAACGGTCAGCTTTTTTCCCCCGTGGATAATGCCTCCTTATGATCCTGATGTCAGTCACTGTATCAACGTAACCACCACAGGCTGGCCAAACGTGGATAATGTCTCCTTATGACAGGTTTAGCAGTACTATACAACACTGACATCGCCAGTGGGGAAAAAAACCTCCGCCTTGGTAATCGATACAACCAGGTAGAGAGAGAGAGAGAGAGAGAGAGAGAGAGAGAGAGAGAGAGAGAGAGAGAGAGAGAGAGAGAGAGAGAGACAGACAGACAGACAGACAGACAGAGACAGAGAAAGAGAGAGAAAGGGAGAAAGGGAGAGGAGAGAGAGACGGGGAGGGGAGGGAGACGGGGAGGGAGAGACGGGGAGGGAGAGAGAAGAGGGGAAGGGAGGGACAGAGTGAAAGAGGAGATAAAGAAGGAGAAATAGAGAGGGAGATTGAGGGAGAGAGAGAGAGAGGGAAAGAAAGAAAGAGAGGAGAGAGAGAGAGAGAGAGAGAGAGAGAGAGAGAGAGAGAGAGAGAGAGAGAGAGAGAATGTGTGTGTGTGTGTGTGTGTGTGTGTGTGTGTGTGTGTGTGTGTGTGCGCGCGCGTGTGTGCGTACGTGCGTGCGTGCGTGTGTGTGTGTGTGTGTGTGTGTGTGTGTGTGTGTGTGTGTGTGTGTGTGTGTGTGTGTGTGTGTGTGTGTGTGTGTGTGTAGGGAGAGAGAGTGAGAGAGCGAGAGCGAGAGAGAGAGAGAGAGAGAGAGAGAGAGCAGCCAGACACACGGAGAGATAGAGAGAGAGGAGGGAGAGTGATGGACTGACTTGGTCTGGAAGGCGTTGTTGGTGCCTCTGTGGTCCAGGTCGTGACACAGACAGGCCGACAGCAAGGTGAACACCTCTAGGTCCTCAAATAGCGGCAACAAACCCCCAGACTGTGTGTACACACACACACACACACACACACACACACACACACACACACACACACACACACAAAGATACATACAAACACACGCGCGCAGACACGCTCATTCACAACACACACACACACACACACACACACACACAATGTCACAAAACGGGAGGCAGCAAAATCTAATACCCCTAATCCCTGTCTTTCTTCATGTAACAATGAGCTTTTGAAGTCAGTCTAAAGAAAGCTGAAAAATGACACTAATGATTCTGTTCTCTGAACGTAACAAGCCGATTCCCTCGCTTCCAAAAGGCCCCTGTTTTTCTACAAAATAGCCATCTCTCTATGTATCTGTCTGTCTATTTATCTCTCTATCTGTCTGTCTCTCTGTACTCACATGCAGGATGGTGAACATGGACTGGCAGATGTTGAAGGCTCGTCTCCAGTTGTGGTGGTGTCTGTCTGTCTGTTTATCGGTCTGTCTGTCTGTCTGTCTGCCTGTCTGTACTCACATGCAGGATTGTGAACATGGACTGGCTGACGTTGAAGGCTCGTCTCCGGTTGTGGTAGGTGTGTCTGTCTGTCTGTCTGTCTGTCTGTCTGTCTGTCTATCGGTCTGTCTGTACTCACATACAGGATGGTGAACATGGACTGGCAGACGTTAAAGGCGTGTCTCCAGTTGTGGTAGGTGACGGGCCGGTAGTTCTTCTTCACTGTACACAGCCAGCGACACATCACCTGCAACCACACCGCCACACGTCCAGCGCCTCCTCCTCATCCACATCACAATCGTCGGAACCTTTTACCAGCATCCATCGGTCGGTCGGTGCGTCCACCACAGCCACCTTATCGAGTATTGGGGCCACTCCCACCCAGTTTATTTTAAACTCCGACCCGTGTCCCATCTCTCCACTAACTGCTATTGTTTGTATTAACGGGTATCTTTCTTCACACCAGTGTCAGCCTGAGCTCATTTCCGGTTGTTATTTTAAGGTCTTGACAGACTACCCTGGGTTCCTGTTTCTCATGAGGCTCATTGTTACCATTTCTTCTTTTAACTGTGGTAGGACTATGAACAGGGATTCAGCATACACGATTTTACAGCAATGAGTGAGAATTCAAGTGAAGTGGGAGTGAGAAATAATCGTTTCTGGATAAAATGCTGTGCTTCAGTCTGTCCTTTAGTAAGCCCATGTTTTTTTTTTCATGCTTGACAAACGTTTTTATATATAAACCGAAAATTTGCAATATTTATTGGTGGATTTTACTATTCAACTTTTTTTTTTTTAAAATTCATGAGTCTGAGACGCACGGACAATGCAGCAGCGGGAAGGCGAGGTGAACTCTAATCACCCAGTTTAACTCCCAGCATTTGCTACCACGGTCCTGTTAGATACTGTGAGCGAGGAACCATGTCAGCAACGTCGAGTCACGTTAGGAGTCAAAACATCCCCTACAACGGAATGTGGGGACCTCGATGGTGGAAGCAAAAATATCACAGACGCAGCATGCTGCTAACCAGAGGCGAATCCAAGAGTTCATGTCAAAGATGGAATAAGAAGGGGAAAACATGAACCACAACTACCACTACTTTCTTTATTCTACAGGTGTCTTTTTTTTTTTTTTTTTTCATTTTCCCTTGTTCCCACCTTTCTTCCTTTCTTTCCTCCTTTCTCCGCACCTTCTGTCTTTATGTTCTGTCGTTTTTCCCTATCAGCTTAACACTTTCACATCTTGACCTCCCCTTCCCCTTCCCCCTTTTCCGCAAAAAAAAAAAAAGAAAAAGCAAAGAAAAAAGTCTATGGTTTGGATGGGTGCGTATGTTTTTTGTTTTTGATTTTTGTTTTGTTTTTTTTTGCTGTGTTTTTTCTTTGTTTGCATGTTTGTTTTGTCTACTTTCGCACGCACATTTAACACATGAATGTAAACATGTCGTCATGCCTTTCTTTAAAAAAAAAAAAAAAAAAAAACAACAACAACAACAAACAAAAACCTGCATCAATCTGATCGCAACGGACTGAAATAATGACCCAGTTCAATATCTTGATGCCGATAATTATGTAAAGGGCTTTCCTGCTTTTAAAAAAAATTTTTTTTTCATTGTTATTATTTCAGTGTTTTGAGATGTATATTTGAACTTAGAAATGTGTTTCTGTTGCAATAATCTGCAATATGTGATTATAAAAAAAAACCTTCTTTGCAAGGAGTAAGAGTGGAAAAAAGAGAGAAAGAAAGATAAGAGAGAGAGAGAGAGAGAGAGAGAAAGAAAGAAAGATAAAGAAAAAAAAAGAAAGGAAAGAAGGAGGACGAAAGATGTAAAGGAAGAAGAAGAAAAAAAAAAAAATAAGAAAGAAAGAAAAGAAGGAAAGAAAAAGAAGAAGAAGAAAAGCAAGAAGAAAGAAAGAAAGGAAAGAAGGATGGAAAGAAAAGAAAGAAAGAAAGAAAGAAAGAAAGAAAGAAAGAAAAAGAAAGAAAGAAAAGAAAAGGAAGGAAGGAAAAAGAAGGAAGGAAAGGAAAAGAAAGAAAAGAAAAAGAAAAAAAAAAAAAAAAAAGCAAGCGAATAAGAACGAAAGAAAGAAAAGAAGAAAAAAGGAAGAAAGACGAGTCTCCCAGTGACTGGAATTGGTGAACAGAGAGCGGAACATCAGGAGGGGAGGGCCTTACATCGTAGGGCACCTTGAAGGTGTTGATGACGTCAGCCTCCTGGAACATACGCACACAGGCCTTCAGTGTGCCGTCGTCGTCCAGCGTGTGGTCGTCGAAATCAAAGTTGTAGAGACACATCTCCGCCGCTGGAGGAATCTCCGTTTCCTGCCGTGCACATCAGCATACACACACACACACACATAAACACATGCGTACGCGCGCACACACGCCCACACACACACACAAATACATACACACAAACACGCGCGCATGCACGCATATACACGCACACACATACACACACACACATACATACACACACTCACACAGACATACATATACACACACACACACACACACACCAATACATGCACACACACACACACACACACACACACACACACACACACACGAGCGCGCACGCTCACACATTTGCACACGCACACACACACACACACACACACACACACGCGCGCGCGCGCGCACACACACAATTATGACCACTCAAAAACACAGAGCGCATCGGTCCTTTTCTGAATTAAAACAGCTTCCTAAATCCCTTGCTCAGTAACATCAGCTATGATTAGATGTTTTGTCGGACACACGAGAACCTACGTACACACGCAACAGTCCTTCGCATGTATTTTAATAATGGTCTGGTTGCATCGTTAGTTGTTTGGCTGGCTGGTTAGTTGGTTGGTTGGTTAGTTGGTTAGTTGGTTGGTTTGATAGATGACCACTTTCCTTCCTTAGGATTCAGACCATGACCCAACTTTCCCTCTGTTTGACAGGAAAGGTCATATAAAGCAAAGAACACTGTGGTGTACGAACCATACATCACAAATACTGAGAGAGAGAAAGAGAGAGAGAGAGAGAGAGAGAGAGAGAGAGAGAGAGAGAGAGACAGAGAGACTGACAGACAGAGAGAGAGAGAAAAAGAGAGGGAGGGAAAGACAGACAAAGAGAGGGGGAGAGAGACAGACAGGCAGACAGACACAAGAGAGAGAGTGAGAGAGGGAGGGGGGGGGGGGAGTGGGAGAGAGAGAGACAGAGCCAGACAGACAGGCTAGCACACACACACACACACACACACACACACACACACACACACACACACACACACAGAGAAAGAGAGAGAGAGAGAGAGAACCGACCAGAAACAGAGAAAGAGGGACAGAGAAGTTAAGTGTGAAGACCCAAGAACTTCGAGTCCTCGCCATTGACTGCAGTGTGAAAGGAGAGAACAGACAGACATATAGAGACAGACAGACAGACAGACAGACAGGCAGAGAGACAGACCATGAGGGCTTTGGCCTCCTCGGCGTGGGCCATGGCGTGGAAGGAGAGGACCTCCAGGGCCACGCTCTGCTTGGCCATCAGCTGGCAGGCGTTCTCATACATCTGACAGTTGTGAATGCCTAGCCCCGTGAAGATGGAGAACGCCTGTACACACCACACCACATGCACTATAATGCACCATCAGCTGGCAGGCGTTCTCATACATCTGACAGTTGTGAATGCCTAGCCCCGTGAAGATGGAGAACGCCTGTACACACCACACACCACATGCACTATAATGCACCATCAGCTGACAGGCGTTCTCATAAACATCTGACAGTTGTGAATGCCTAGCCCCGTGAAGATGGAGAACGCCCTGTACACACCACACCACACATATACACTATACACCACATACACTATACACCACACCACATGCACTTTAACACACTCTCAGCTGACAGACGTTCTCGTACATCTGACAATGGTGAATCCCTAGCCCCGTGAAGATGGAGAACGCCAGTACACACCACATCATACCACCTACATCAACAACTGCACACACAACACCACACCCTATACATCAACAACTGTACACACACACCATACATCAACACCCGCACACACCACACTACATCACACACATACACCACACCACACCCACCACACCACACACACATACATCACACCACACACATACACCATACCACACAACACGCATACACCACACCACACCTACACCATACCACACCACGCACATACACCACACCACACCCACCACACCACGCACACACCACACCACACACACACACACACACCACACAACACACATACACCACACCACACATACACCATACCACACCGGACACAAACAACACACCACACACACTGCACCACACACACACACACCACATCACACACACACACGTCACGCACCACAACACACACACCACCACCACCACCACACACACCACCACTACCACCA
>JADBJO010000758.1:362369-364869 GCA_016801955.1 Conus betulinus | reverse complement strand
CAGAGTCAGGTAACAAAATAACATTATCTGCAAACAATAGTAAGAATATTTCAACTGCACCAGGAATAAGCTGAATACCATGTTTTCCATTGCTTGACAAATCAACAGCCAATTCGTTTGTGAAAAAGGAAAATAAGAGAAGGCTAAGTAGACATCCTTGTTTCACCCCCCCTTGGGCATTCAAAGTAATCAGAATAACAACATTTATCTCGTACACATGCTAATACAGAATCGTAAACACTTCGTATAGCTTGATAAAGTTTTCCTTTCACACCACATTTTCTCAAAACTGCCCATAAAACATTTCTGTTCACAGAATCGAACGCCTTTCTGAAGTCCACAAAGGCAACATTCAGTTTAGATTTTTTTTTTATAAGAAAACTTTTGTACTAACGCATATATGGTGAAAATATGATCTACGGTACTATAACCTGGTCTGAAGCCTGCTTGCTCTTCTATTATTTTTTTCTCTTTTTCTCTACCCACTTTGAAAGTCTTTTATTTAAAATATGTGTATACACCTTACTTACAACACTCGTTAGGGCAATGCCACGATAGCTATCTGGCAGGTTTGGATTTCCTTTTTTATATATTGGAACAACTACTATAGATTTGACCAATCATCTGGGAAAACACCAAGGTCAAACAATTTATTGAAATAAATAACTAAGAAATCAATGATTTTTTAATTGACATGCTTCAGCATCTCACTAATAATTTTGTACGGACCAGAACCTTTTCCGGCCTTGAAATTTACCAATGCTGGCTTGAACCTCATGCCTGGAAATTGGTTCATGGAACAAAACATCTGAGTCATCTGTTGTTTCTCCCTCTCTGGGGTAGACGATACATCCACATCATTAAAGACATTGTAAAAATGATTATGCCACTGTTCAATGGTAACAGAGTTGTATATGGCTGACTTTCTATTGACTGATCGAATAGTTTGCCAAAATACCTTTGGATCATTAATTGACTGATTAAGTTTGGTTAATCTTCTTTGGTCAAATTCACCTTTTCTTCTGTTTACACAATATATTTGTATTCTTTTCTTTCTTTTACGTACTCGTCTCTTTTCTGCACGTGACTTCTTTGAAACTCGTTTAAATTTCCGTTGTGACCCCCTAACTGCCTTCTTTTTTTTTTCGATCACATTCCTTGTCAAACCAGTTGTTTTCTGTTTCTTATTTCCTTTTGTTCTCATCATGCAAGAAGCAGCGCTGTAAAGTGATTTAACGAAAAGTTCAATGGAAATATTGACATCAGTATCTAGAGCTTGGGTAGGCGTTCTGTAGGCTTTCATCAAATTCATGAGAACTTAATTCCTCTTCAAAAACACACTAGCAAATCGTCTGACTACACAAACCTATCTTCCACACCTTGTTCAGCTTCAGCTGGCTTTTCCACATCCTGTCCTACATTCGTCCACTGAAGTTTAACTGGTAAATGCCAGGAGTCAATACGGTCTCCGACATTCAGCTTACAATGTTGCGTAGAAAACATATCCTTAGACATAATGACATAATCGATCACACTAGGGCCGTGAGGAGAAACAGAGAACGAAACAGAGAGAGAGAGAGAGAGAGAGAGAGAGAGATGTCAATATCTACACGGTGTGATGCAGGGAAAGAAGAGAGCTTACCGGCCCTGTTCCAAACCGTCCGTCGCTGTCTGCATCTGCCACGTTCACGGGCTGTGAACACACATCACATGTTTGTCAGTGAGTGCTCTCTCTCCCCCCCTCTCTCTCTCTCACACACAAACATACACACACACAATGTGCATACACAAACACACACATACACACGCGCGCGAACACATGCGTATACACTCTCACATACGCATTCTCTCTCTCTCTCTCTCTCTCTCTCTCTCTCTCTCTCTCTCTCTCTCTCTCACACACACACACATACACACACACACACAGACGCGCGCACACACACACACACACACACACACACACACACCACACACACACCATACATACATACATACATACAGAGAGAGAGAGAGAGAGAGGGAGAGAGAGAGAGAGACATAGTGTATGGTCAGATTCGCCGTAGCTTGAACTAAAAAGCTACAAACTCTCCCCCCTCCTCCTTCTTCCTCCTTTCATACACGCACGATCAAATAAACACCACACACACACACACATACACACACACGCACACACAGTCACATACGCACACGCACACAGTCGCATACGCACATACACACACAGTTCACACACACACACACACACACACACACACACGTACGCAACACGAACACGCACAGACCGGAACGGAATTAGGTCGGACCTTTGCTCCCCCTTTAAAAACCTCAAAGACCTGGAATGGGGGAGGTGGCAGTAGCAAAAGGAAGGGGAGGGAGAGGGGAGGGGGAAGAAGGGAGGGGAGGAGAGGCTGGAGGTGGGTGGGTGGAGGTGGTGGTGGTGGTGGTGGCGCGAACAGAACTCAAGCCAAAAGAACACCGACACGAGGTGTGTGTATGACGAACA
>JADBJO010000758.1:349869-357369 GCA_016801955.1 Conus betulinus | reverse complement strand
CTACATCTCCCCACACCACACCCCTCCCACTCACCACACCTAACCATCCTCTCACCATACCTCCACTCACCACTCCTCCCCTCACTACAACTAACCTCTCACCACAACACTTCCCTCACTAGCACACTACCTCCCCTCACTACACCTCCCCTCCCTACACCTCCCCTCACTACATCTAACCTCCCCACCACACCTCCCCTCACTACACCTCCCCTCACCTCACCTCCCCTCACCACTCCTCCCCCTCACTACAACTAACCCTCTCATCACACACCACTCACCCCTCACTACACCTTCCCTCTCCATACCTCCCCTCACCACACCTCACCCCTCACTACACCCTCAACCTCACCACACACCTCCCCTCACCACACCTCCCTCCACACCACCTATCACCTCCCCTCTCCATACCTCCCCTCACCACCACACCTCCCTCCTACACTACACCTCCACCTCCCTCCCATACCTCCCCTCACCACACCTCCCCTCACTATACCTAACCTCTCCATACCTCCCCTCACCACACCTCCCCTCACTACACCACCCTTCCCTCTCCATACCTCCCCCTCACCACACCTCCTCCCTCACTACACCTACCCTCATCCCTCCTCCATACCTCCCCTCACCACACCTCCCCTCACTACACCTAACCTCTCACCACACCTCCCCTCACCACACCTCCCCTCACTCACCTACCTCTCCATACCTTCCCCTCTCCACACCTCCCCTCACTACACCTTCCCTCTCCATACCTCCCCTCACCACACCTCCCCTCACTACACCTTCCCTCCAACTCCTTCCCTACTCCCACACCTCCCTCCTCACACACCTCCCTCTCACCACACCTCCCCTCACCACACTCCCCTCACTACACCTTCCCTCTCCATGCCTCCCCCACTCACCACACCTCCCCTCACCTACAACCACCCTCCCCTCACTACACCTTCCCTCACTACCTCACCACCTCCCCTCACCACACCTCCCCTCACTACACCTCCCCTCACTAAACCTGCCATCACCACACCTAACCTCTCACCACACCTCCCCCACCACACACCTCCCCTCACTACACCTCCTCCCTCACTACACTACCATCACCACAACCTCCCCTCACTACACCTTCCCTCTCCATACCTCCTCCCTCACCACACCTCCCCTCACCACACCCTCACCACACCTCCCCTCACTACACCTTCCCTCCCCCTCTCCATACCTCTCCTCACCACACCTCCCATCACCACACACCTCCCCTCACCTCCCCACCACACTCCCCCTCACTACACCCCTCCCCTCACTACACCTACCATCACCACACCTCCTCCCTCACCTACACTCACCACACTCCACACCTCCCCCTCCACCTTCCCTCACCACACCTCCCTCCCCTCACACCTACCCATCACCACACCTCCCCTCACCCACACTCCCCCTCACTACTACACCTCCCCTCACTACACCTACCATCACCACACCTCCCCTCACTACACCTTCCTCTCTCCATACCTCTCCTCACCACACCTCCCCTCACACCTACCTCACTACACCTTCCCTCTCCATACCTCTCCTCACCACACCTCCCCTCACTACAACCTACCATCACACACCTCCCCTCACTACACCTCCCCTCACTACACCTACCATCACCACACCTCCCCCTCACTACACCTCCCCACCTCACTACACCTACCATCACCACACCTCCCCCCTCACTACACCCTCCCCTCACTACAACCTCCCTCCCCTCACTACACCTACCATCACCACACCTCCCCCACTCACTACACCTCCCCTCACTACACCTACCATCACCACACCTCCCCTCACTACGCCTACCATCACCACACCTCCCCTCACTACACCTCCCTCACTACACCTCCCCTCACTACACCTCCCCTCACTACACCTCCCCTCACCACACACCTCCCCTCACTACACCTCCCCTCCCACTACACGTACCCTCTACCACACCTCCCCTCACCACAACACCTCCCCTCATCACATCTTCCCTAACCAACCTAACCTCTCACCACACCCTCCTCTCACCACACCTCCCCTCATTACACCTCCCCTTACCACATTTCTCCTCACTATGCCTAACCTTTCTCCACACCTCCCCTCACCACACCTAACCTCTCACCCCCCCCACCCCCCCCCCCCCCCCCCCCCACACACACACACACACACCCTCATCTCACAACACTTAACCTCTCACCACACCTCTTCTCACTACACCTCACCTCACCACACGCCCCCCCCACACCACACCCTCCCCTTACCACACCTAACCCCCCACTCCCCTCCTCCTCCCCTCACCATACCTCCCCTCACCACCCTATAACTACCTGTTTGCAACTTGCTTTGGATTTTTTTTCTTTCGAGCAAAGGTTCTTGACATCAGTAATGGTTGAAAAATTAAAATCTAATTATGTATATATATATCTAATTATGTATATATATATATATATATATATATATATATATATATATATATATATATATATATATATATATAATTATATATATATATATAAAAAAACACAGACACAGCAAGCAGGCCAACAACCTCAACACCAACATCATTCAAGTGCTGGGCACACTATCGTCAACATTAGATTTCAGCTACAAGCTACACAAATTATACATCATTACATATAGCCATATCAGTAGAAAGAGAGAAAAAAAAAATCGCAAATCAAAATAATACATGAACAAAATGTGGTACGTTCGTAGGTCCAGAAGTGTGTGTGTGTGTGTGTGTGTGTGTGTGTGTGTGTGTGTGTGTGTGTGTGTGTGTGTGTGTGTGTGTAAACGAGGAAAAAAAAAAATCTTGAAACTTAGTCTTGAAGCTAGATAGCTCATGAATGACAGAAATACTCCTAGGTTCTCTGCTGAAAAGACATGCATGTTATAAGCTAAACAGTGTATAATTCGGTCTTACAGACCTTATCAACAAACCTACATACGTGATATAAATTTACATTTTTGATTCCTTTGCGTCATTCCAACACAAACGTTTTTAAGCGGGGAAGACAATCAAGAACAATTTGAAGGGGGGAAAAAGCACACACACACACACACACACACACACACACACACACACACTCTCTCTCTCTCTCTCTCTCTCTCTCACACACACACACACACACACACACACACACACACACACACACACACACAGAGAGAGAGAGAGAGAGAGAGAGGGGGAGAGAGAGAGGAGAGAGAGATAAAGGAATGCTAATAAAAAATAAAAAAAAAGATTGAAGCGTTGCAAAGCTAAAGCATCACATTTGTTACGTGCTGTGAAAAATGTACACACAAACTAGTGGAAGGTGGGGGGGATTAACTAAAGCATACTGTTTATCAAAATCAAATACACTCAGACCACGAAATCAGCCGTTGTGTTGTTGAGTTAATGGAACCTCCTAGATAAAGAAAGGGGTGGACGAAGAGAAGAAGAAAAAGGAGGAGGAGGAGGGAGGAGGAGGAGGAGGAGGAGGAGAAGAAGAAGAAGAAGAAGAAGAAGAAGAAGATCAAGAACAAGACCAAAGAACAAAAACAGGAATACTAACGACAAAAGAAACAATGTCGATAACATCAACAACAACAGCAACAACAACTAATCAACAACACAGGTAACAACAGAACAGCAGGATGATACAAGTTAAAAAAAAGAACAACAACAAAAAAAAAAAAAGCAGTGAAAAAAAACACCACCAACCGTACTCTGAAGAAGAGGAATGGGAGTAGGACCGAAACACCAGCCAACACCAACATCAGACACAGGAAAACGTGGCAGTGCATAATTAAGTGAGGAGTCAACACCAGCATCAGAGACAGGGAAAAGAGGGCAGGGTGTAATTAAGTGAGGAGTCAACATCACACATCACAGACATGGAAAAGAGGGCAGGGTATAATTAAGTGAGGAGTCAACACCAACATCACAGACAGGGAAAAGAGGGCAGGGTATAATTAAGTGAGGAGTCAACACACCAGCATCAGAGACAGGGAAAAGAGGGCAGGGTATAATTAAGTGAGGAGTCAACATCACCATCACAGACATGGAAAAGAGGCAGGGTATAATTAAGTGAGGAGTCAACACTAGCATCAGAGACAGGGAAAAGAGGGCAGGGTATAATTAAGTGAGGAGTCAACATCACCATCACAGACATGGAAAAGAGGGCAGGGTATAATTAAGTGAGGAGTCAACATCACCATCACAGACATGGAAAAGAGGGCAGGGTATAATTAAGTGAGGAGTCAACACCAACATCACAGACAGGGAAAGGGCGCGTGTTATAATTAAGTGAAAAGTCAACAGCAACATCAGAGGCAGGGAAAGGGGTGCATGTTATAATTAAGTGAAGAGTCAACATCAACATCAGAGACAGGGGAAGGGGGGGGGGGGGGCAGGGTATAATTAAATGAACTGTCAACACCAGCATCAAAGACAGGGAAAGAAAGGCAGACCATAATTAAAAGTGGAGTCAACACCAACATCAAAGAGAGGGAAAGGGGGCAGGGTAGAATTAAGGGAGAAGTTAACACCAACATCAAAGACAGGGAAAGAAAGGCAGACCATAATTAAAAGTGGAGTCAACACCAACATCAAAGAGAGGGAAAAGGGGCGGGGTAGAATTAAGGGAGAAGTTAACACCAACATCAAAGAGAGGGAAAGGGGAGGGGGGGGGGGGGGGGGGGCAGGGTAGAATTAAGTGAGGTGTCAACACTAACATCAAAGAGAGGGAAAGGAGGACAGAGTACAATTAAGTGAACAGTCAACACCAACATCAAAGAGAGGGGAAGGGAGGGGGGGGGGGGGGGGGGGGGGGTAGAATTAAGTGAGGTGTCAACACTAACATCAAAGAGAGGGAAAGGAGGACAGAGTACAATTAAGTGAACAGTCAACACACCAACATCAAAGAGAGGGGAAGGGGGTGAGGGGCAGGGTTTAATTAAGCGAGGAGCCAACATCAACTTCAAAGAGACGGGAAGAAGTGGGGGGGGGGGGGGGGGGGGGGATCAGCGAGCAGTCAGCACCAACATAAAACAATAAAGGCAAGTTTGCACCTAAGTTCCAACACCACTATTTAAAAAAAAAAAAAAAAAAAAAAATGTGGGGACGGGGCATAAAAGCGATTTCAACACCAGCAAGAACACATGAAAGCATGTTTCAGGTGAAGTTTCAACCACAAGATCCATAATAATTATGATAGTGGGAATTCCAGGCTGTGTTTGTATGTCAGCACTTCTCGACTAGAACGGGGCTGCAACAGCTTACAGCACCCAAGCTGTCTACCGGAGTTGTCCGAAGCACTGTGCAAATGCCACATTGCCCATGAACCTTTGGTTCACCAAGATCTGTCAAGTGTACAGCCACAGATATATACTGCCACTTCCTTAGATGTTCAACATCAATTTAATAATTCACAATCCTGCCATCTTCTTAGATGTTAAGCACTAATGTTACAAATCAACAATCCACAAGACCATCATTTTCACACAGTACACTTATTAACGAGTCACTCGTCGATTCCATTCGGGTGGAAGTTTACTGTTGTTGGATTCACGTAATGACACGCATGCGCAAACACATTGTGTCATCATTCATACAGACGAAAACTCACGCACGATGTAACCCTTCTAAACAATGCTGATGGTTTCCGCCGAAACAGGATCGAATTAATGCTGCTGACGAGAAGCGGTATAAAAAATGATGAGTCAAACTAATAAAGACGTGTCCGTACCCCGTTAAAGAACCGGTTGAAGCAATTGAACATTAAGATAATGGACTGTGTGAATCAATGGCCCATAAAAAGGACCGGCAGAGAGGTGGAGGGGGGGAGAGGGAAGACGCGGGGGGAGGGGGTGGTGGGCTGGAGATGGAAGGAAACTGCAGCTGTGGGCAGCCAGTATGGTTCCCTTTAGCAAACTGAACTCGACACCAAGGAACGAGTGTAACGTGCACATGGAGAGAGAGAGAGAGAGAGAGAGAGAGAGAGAGAGAGAGAGAGAGAGAGAGAGAGAGAGAGAGAGAGAGAGAGAGAGAGAGAGACAGAGACACAGAGAGACAAGTAACTGTGAGGGCAAAGTACGGTGAAGCGGGCTGCTGTTAAGCCAGGGCAGGGGAAGCAATCCATGGAAGGAGGATAGGGCCAACAAGGTGAAGCCTGGGTGCTCGGCACACAAGGAAGCGGCAGCAGCAGTAGGAGGAGTGGAAAAGGGAAGAGGGCACATCCATCAAAGAAGGCTGGCTGCAGGGGGAGCAAAGGGAGGGGGGGGGGGGGGGGGGGAAGGGCAGGCAGGACCCCGGACAGTGACGAATGGAGGTGGCAGGGAGCTTGGCTTACCCAGCCCACATTGCCTGCGACAGCTGCACACGGCCACGCTGCGGAAGTGATGCACGAGGCGCTGCAACAGCCAGCACAGCCTCAACACCTAGCTCAGCCTCAACACCCAGCACAGCCTCAACACCCCAACACAGCCTTAACGCCCAGCAAGCCTCAACACCCAAAACACAGCTTCAACACCCCCAACACCCAGCACAGCCTCAACACCCTAATACAGTCTCAACACCCTCACACAGCCTCAACATCCAGCACAGCCTCAACACCCCAGCGCAGCCTCAAAACCCTAACACAGCCTCAAGACACAGCACAACTCAACACCCAGCAAAACTCACCTTCCAGCACAGTCTCAACACCCCAGCACAGCCTCAACACACTCCAGCACAGCCTCAACACACTCCAGCACAGCCTCAACACACTCCAGCACAATTTCAACACTCCAGCACTCTCTTAACAGCCAACACGGGCTTACATCCTAGTATAGCCTCAACACAGAACACAGCCTCAAAAGCCAAAACAGCCTCAACAACCAACACAGCCTCAACAGCCAATAAGCCTGAACACCCCAGCACAGGCTCAACATCCTAGCACAGCCTCAACAACCAGCACAGCTCAACACCACCACAGCCTCAACGCCTAGCACAGCCTCAACACCAGCCTCAGACAGCCGGCACAGCCTCAACACCCAGCACATCCTCAAGACCCCGCTGCCACAGCAGTGGCACTGGGCAGCCTGTCTGGCAATCCTGACAACCAATCCCTCCTACCCGTCTCTCACCTTCCAATGGCACTGTCTGTGCCTGCGGCAGCGCTGATGTGATTCACTAAATCTTGCTGTCCTTTACAGTCACCACAGCTTCGTTTCCTGTCCGTGTTGTGGTGGGTTCACCCATTCAGTGGCCATACACTGGATTGGAAGCCCATCTTTCTTTCTGGGTTTTCCAGCCCTTCAACCTCCTGTAGGACGTCACCAGATGGCCGAGTTGAAGTGCCTCAGAAAGCATGACTGCTGTGCATGGGCGCGTCGGCTGGGTCAACAGGGAAAAGCTGACACCGAACTAGCCTCGCCCTGAATCATGCTGACCAGCGTTAAAGTGAGGTCGGAGCTTCGTCCTGCTGATGGCGGGGTGTGTCCAAACACACGCCAATAGTGCCG
>JADBJO010000758.1:342369-347369 GCA_016801955.1 Conus betulinus | reverse complement strand
ACGCTCAAACACTCGCACCTGACCGATGAAGAGGGCATACCTGCTGGCCAGTTTAAAGGGAATTTCTGGGGATGACAGTATCAAAGGGTGGTAGGTCTGCAGAAGTGTGCGTGTTTGTGTGTGCGTGTATGAGTTGTTTCATCGCTCCTGCCAATACCCCCCCCCCCCCCCCCCCCCCCCAAACTTCTGCCAGACACAGCCACACTTAGATCTGCCCCCAGCAGCGGTCCCCAGGAAGCACTCCACATCACATCGCTATCTGGCACCCTCTTCCTCCCCCCCCCCCCCCCCCCCCCCCCCCCCACCCCCCCCCCCCCCACCCCCACCCGCAGCTGAGGCCAGCAGACAGGGCTCTGCTATGGAGCCACTGCGCTGGTATTCAGTGCTACTTGTTCTGACCCAGTACGCAACTGGCTACCCTGTCCGCTACTGACGTCAACACTGCCCAGTCGCGCTACCAGCCTCAATAGCGTCCCCTTCCTGAGGGTGCCACCACGTCCAACCAAACCACAGTCCCAATGAACGTTCTGCTGAGTTGGGTAGGTGATGTTAAGTGATGCCTGTTCTGACTCAATATTCCCAGCACTCCGCTAACTTACTGACGACAATGATCGCGAAGCTGCCGGACATCAACATGTGAGTGTCTTCGTCCGAATTATGTCACCATGTCCATTCAACGACATCACACACAAAGGGGACGTCATGTTGTCCATCCCATGACACTGCCCATGATCTTGACACAAAGAATGTCGTCACGTCCATCTGTGACAAGTCACTTGACAACGCCGCATGATCGGTCCCAAACACCCTCCTGTACAAACTGTACAAACACACACCCCCACCACCACCACCACCACCACCCCTTTCTCTCTCCATTTGTCTCACAAATGGCAGTATAGATTTCAAATCTATGCCAACTCTCCCTATCAAAACTGGAAAAGATTACATCACTTTCGACATATGTCGCCCATCCCCCCCTCCTCTCTCTCTCTCTCTCTCTCCTCTCTCTCTCTCTCTCTCTGTTATCTTAAACGCAGAGATCATCTCGGTCTGGGAGAAAGGACATGCTTCCTTTCTCCCCCCCCCCCCCCCCCCCCCCCCTCCACCCCCTTCCTCTCCCGCATATCTACTCGCTGAGCGATTGGTAAGGAGTCGGTGTACTACAGCGAAACCGTCAATCTCTCTCCTCCTCTGCCACTCCCCTACAGTCACCACCTGCACGCTGAATGTAGTGCGTCAAAACCTGGAATGACGAAATTATGTTAAACCGCGATTTGTGAATTAGCCTGGGCGCACTTCTAACAACCCCAAACTATTACGGCGCAAGCGTATTTTCCAACAGTCGAAACTGTTCCTTTCCCCTGTAGGTGGTGGGTGATGACCAAACCTCCCCCCCCCCCCCCCCCCCCCCCCCCCCCCCCCCCTTTGCTTTGTCTTTCGTGACACAAAGCCAAGCAGAACAGGAACCGATATAGATAGTTTGGCCTATAAAAAGGGAAAACCGCTGGTGAACCATATCTGGTTCCTCTGACCAGCTGTAGATACAATACAGTGTAACCACAAAGACAAAACAGGGGTAAACCAGAGAGAGTGTGGTGCAACAGCGGGACATATAAATGCAGTACAAAATCTAGCGAGCTTCAAGAATTTTAAATCGTCATTTTTACTTCAGCTCCGTGGCACTGCGATTATGACGCCTACAATCTTACATCAAAATAAAACAGGCAGAATGACGTAGGAACTACTAGGGAAATAAGAGTTTTTGTCAGTTGACTTTGGCAACCAGAATATAGTGGCTGAGTTCTTAGTTTTTCAGGAAGAAAGACGGTATTTTGGGGAGTGGGGGTGGTGGGGGGGTGGGTGAGTGGGGGGGGGGGGGGGGGGGGGGGGCGGGGGTCAACTGAGTTTGTTGGCCGGTTTGGAACCAACAGTGTTGTGACAAGCTGCGTAAGGTGCATTGGTTTGTGTCAAGCTTTTTGAATCATTATTTTATTGAGCTGTGTCAAGCTCTTTGAATTATTATTTTACTGAGCTGTGTCAAGCTCTTTGATTCATTATTTCATTGAGCTGTGTCAACGTCTTTGAATCATTACCTCATCAAGCTGTTCCAAGCTGAACTGTGTACTCGGGCTGTGTCGAGTGGTGCAAGTTTATGACATGTCCATCCCATGACACACTGCCTATGGTCTTACTGACACAGCAGACGTCGTCACGTCTATCCCATGACACACTGTCCATGGTCTTACTGACACAGAGGACGTCGTCACGTCTATCCCATGACACACTGTCCATGGTCTTACTGACACAGAGGGCGTCGTCACGTCTATCCCATGACACACTACTCTTGGTCTTACTGACATAGAAGACGTCGTCACGTCTATCCCATGATACACTGCCTATGGTCTTACTGACTCAGAGGACGTCGTCACGTCCTTCCCATGACACACTACCCATGGTCTTGATGACACAGAGGACGTCGTCACGTCCATCCCATGATACACTGCCTATGGTCTTACTGACTCAGAGAACGCCGTCACGTCCTTCCCATGACACACTACCCATGGTCTGATGACACAGAGGACGTCGTCACGTCCATCCCATGATACACTGCCTATGGTCTTACTGACTCAGAGAACGCCGTCACGTCCTTCCCATGACACACTACCCATGGTCTTGATGACACAGAGGACGTCGTCACGTCTATCCCATGATACACTACCCATGGTCTTGATGACACAGAGGACGTCGTCACATCCATCCCATGATACACTGCCTATGGTCTTCCTGACACAGAGGACGTGGTCACGTCTATCCCATGACACACTTCTTATGGTCTTACTGACACAGAGGACGTGGTCACGTCTATCCCATGACACACTGTCCATGGTCTTACTGACACAGAGGACGTCGTCATGTCCATCCCATGACACACTGTCCATGGTCTTACTGACACAGAGGACGTGGTCACGTCAATCCCATGACACACTGTCCATGGTCTTACTGACACAGTGGACGTCGTCACGTCCATCCCATGACAAACTACCATGGTCTTGATGACACAGAGGACGTGGTCACGTCTATCCCATGACACACTTCCTATGGTCTTACTGACACAGAGAACGTGGTCACGTCTATCCCATGACACACTGTCCATAGTCTTACTGACACAGAGGACGTCGTCATGTCCATCCCATGACACACTATGGTCTTGATGACACAGAGGACGTCGTCACGTCTATCCCATGACACACTGTCCATGGTCTTACTGACACAGAGGACGTCGTCACGTCCATCCCATGACAACCTACCCATGGTCTTGAAGACACAGAGGACGTGGTCACGTCTATCCCATGACACACTGTCCATGGTCTTACTGACACAAGGGACGTCGTCACGTCCATCCCATGATACACCACCCCATGGTCTTGATGACACAGAGGAAGTCGTCACGTCTATTCCATGACACACTACCCATGGTCTTGATTACACAGAGGAAGTCGTCACGTCTATCCCATGACAAACTACCCATGGTCTTACTGACACAGACGACGTCGTCACGTCCTTCCCATGACACACTGTCCATGGTCTTGATGACAGAGACGACGTCGTCACGTCTATCCCATGACACACTACCCATGGTCTTACTGACACAGAGGACGTGGTCACGTCTATCCAATGACACACTGCCCATGGTCTTACTGACACAGAGGACGTTGTCACGTCCATCCTATGACACACTGCCTATGGTCTTACTGACACACAACATTATCAAGGAGAAGCAAAAAAGAAGATGGCTTGAGCAGCACCCAGACTCAAACAAGAGGGATGCATACAACTTGCTGCCCAGATCAGACCAAGTGAACATTGTGAGACTGAGGACAGGGCACTCCAGACTGAGACATCACATGTTCACAAAAATCCACATTGGCGAATCTTCAGGTTGCCTGTGCGGTACAGCCCCAATGACAGTGGAACACTTCTTGCAGGACTGCCCCACACATGGAAAGCTGAGGGCAGAGTCCTGGCCCGCCAACACACCGATGAGGGAAAAGCTTTATGGGTCACTGGAGGGCCTCCGCCGTACAGCAGCCTTCGTCAATGCCTCTGTGGTTTCTGTCTGACTGAACGAAGAAGAAGAAGAAGACTGACACACAGGGGACGCCGTCATGTCCACCCCAGTACACACTGCCCATGGTATTACTGACACACACAGGAGACGCCGTTACGTCCATCCCATGACACACGCCCATATCATGCCGACAGCATACAGTGAAAGACAGGGAGGTGAGCACTAGAGCACGACTGTGATTGCCCACAGAAGTTGTCTTATCTTTTCCAGCTGGTCAGTGAGGATAGTGAGTTTGGTGCTGTGAGTTGTAGTCTGGGTACAGACCCCAAGACAGGGCTGTCACTGGTTACATACGCTTGTTACATCCCGACACCTGATTCCCCATGTGGATGTTTCCGTACTCTGCTCTTACTTCACTACGGTCTTAATAAGGCCCTAGTGGTTGGCGCGACGACAAACAACATGATTTCATTCCAATCGATGGCTATGGGTTTGTTGTTGTCGTTTTGTTTGTATGTTTTCCTCCAGTTTTCTTTTCTTTTTATACCTTGCAAGCCTGCATCAGTAACCCGAGAATTGATCTCATGAAAGTTTGTACATGATCCAAAAGCTGCCCTACCAGACCTGAAAAAAGATCTTGATGACAGTCACGAATGATTGCACCATTAACGCATGTCAAGATGAAAGCGCCCATCGCCTACCAACCAACCCACTCTAACCCCCACGTCAGAGAAGTTCTAAAAGTAGGAAAGAAAAACAGAAAAGCTCTAACGAAGGCAAAAAGCGGAATCTCATCATGCTGAACTCTGAAGGATCCTGGCGATCTTGGAACAGAGGACTGGCCGTCGCCGTTAATTCGCTTTATTGGGGGCTCCAAGCCCGGACCTGAACCCCGAAAGGGAGAGGGAAGGGGAGGGGGGGGGGGGGGGGG
>JADBJO010000758.1:327369-337369 GCA_016801955.1 Conus betulinus | reverse complement strand
TGTCAGCCTTACCTTACAGAGGTGGAGCAGGAAGAAAGCTGTCAGCCTCACAGAGGTAGAACAGAAGAAAGCTGTCAGCCTCACAGAGGTAGAACAGGAAGAAAGCTGTCAGCCTTACCTCACATATGTGGAACAGGAAGAAAGCTGTCAACCTTACCCCACAGAGGTGGAGCAGGAAGAAAGCTGTCAGCCTTACCTTACAGAGGTGGAACAGGAAGAAAGCTGTCAGCAGCCTCACAGAGGTGGAGCAGGAAGAAAGCTGTCAGCCTCACAGAGGTAGAACAGAAAGAAAGCTGTTAACCTCACAGAGGTGGAACAGGAAGAAAGCTGTCAGCCTTACCTCACAGAGGTGGAGCAGGAAGAAAGCTGTCAGCCTCACAGAGGTAGAACAGAAAGAAAGCTGTTAACCTCACAGAGGTGGAACAGGAAGAAAGCTGTCAGCCTCACAGAGGTAGAACAGGAAGAAAGCTGTCAGTCTCACAGAGGTAGAACAGGAAGAAAGCTGTCAGCCTCACAGAGGTGGAAGAGGAAAAGCTGTCAGCCTCACAGAGGTGGAAGAGGAAGAAGAAGAAAGCTGTCAGCCTCACAGACATGGATCGGGAAGACAGCTGTCAGGCCCTCACAGACCTGGAACAGGAAGAAAGCTGTCAGCCTTACTTCATAGAGGTGGAGCAGGAAGAAAGCTGTTAGCCTTACCTCACACAGGTGGAGCAGGAAGAAAGCTGTCAGCCTTACCTCACAGAGGTAGAACAGGAAGAAAGCTGTCAGCCTTACCCCACAATGTGGAACAGGAAGAAAGCTGTCAACCTTACCCCACAGAGGTGGAGCAGGAAGAAAGCTGTCAGCCTTACCTTACAGAGGTAGAAGAGGAAGAAAGCTGTCAGCCTTACCTCACAGAGGTGGAACAGAATGAAAGCTGTCAGCCTAACCCCACAGAGGTGGAAACAAGAAGAAAGCTGTCAGCCTTACCTCACAGACGTGGAACCGAAAGAAAGCTGTCAGCTTTACCTCACAGAGATGGAACAGGAAGAAAGCTGTCTGCCTCACAGAGGTGGAGATCTCCACTGTGTCTCACCACAGAGACAGGATCAGCACCATCAGCTGACTGGGCGGGCACACACCACCATTGTCCATCTGGAGACAGGGCACAACCCCCTGAACTACTACTTGGAAACACTCCCCTCACCCCTAGCCCTTCCCCTCTTGCTCCTGTGGACAAGCAGATCAGACCACACCTGGGAGCCCGCCCCCAGACTCTGGGCCCTCCAAGGGTTGAGAGAGCTGGCATGACCGATCTCCACATTCTACAAGGCTGTGAGGCCCTCCAAGATTTGAGAGAGGTGACATGACCGATGTCCACCGCTCTACAAGACTGTTGGGGCCTTGCAGGAACTGAGAGAGCAGACATGGCCGATGTCCACCGCTCTACAAGACTGGGGGGACCTCCAGGGATTGAGGGAGGAGATACGGGCCGATGTCCACCACTCTACAAAACTGTGGGGCCCTCCATGGGTTGACAGAGCAGACATGGCCGATGTCCACATCTCTACAAGAATATGGGGCCCTCCCGGGGTTGACAGAGCAGACACGACCAAAGCCCACCACTCTACAAGACTGTGGGGTCCTGCAGAGGCTGGGAGAGCAGACATGGCCAATGTCCACCACTCTACAAGGCTGTAGGGCCCTCCAGGGGTTGAGACAGCAGACATGGCTGACGCCCAGCACGCTAGGAGTGGAGCTGTAGAAGTCAGGGGAGGCTGTGTGTAAACACGATCTATTCCATTCAGGGGACCAGTCACCAAAAGCAATGGCGTAAAGAGGTAACTAAGAAAGTATGTACGAATTCCCTTCGATTCTGGCTGAGCCCAAGAACTGAGCGGTAGAGAGAACAGCAGCCTGTGGCACTGAGAGTGATAAAGAGAGAGTCCTAAACAGCAAGCAGATGAAGAGACTTGACCTACAACAGATTTTGCTTATGTGTGTTGAACATCAGGGATACCAGTTAACTGATATAACTTGACTTGATTGACATTTCGCTACCAATAATGTGCTTCTGACTCATTAATTTGGAATTCTCCTTTTCATTAAAAGGAGGGGGCTTTTATGCGCATGTTCGTCGACACAGGATGACTCCGTCAATAATGGGAAGGTGACGCTGGCCGCCCCGACGGTATCAACAACGATGGAATTCACGCTGGCCCCGAGATTCAGGAATTCTGTTTTCAGGTCAGTCTAATTTCAGCCTGATCAATACGTTAGCTGATCCTTCTCTTCAGATCATGGTGTGCGACTTCACGAACCTGTCCGTGACGTCATGGACAGTCACGTCATGATCCTGTGGTACTGTGTGCCCGTTAGAAAACACTGCGCCACTTTGTTGAAAACAAGACACACGTTGAACGGATTCATTGTAGGCCTATGTAGTGTGGCGCTGATTTTTACCTGGTAGATCAGTATTTGGTTGATTTATAATGTAGACATTTGCTAGATGATTTTACGACACTGAACGCATTTTCCCCTTCTACCATATACATACTGTTGATATATTTTAGTATCATTTGCAGATGAAATAACAATGTTGTCAGCGTTTTATACATTGGCTCTATTTGATGGTAAGTGTCTTAAATACATTCGATGATTAGTGTCTCGAGTAAACCGATTTTACATGATAGGTATGATACGATGATGTGACGGAGTATACTGTAATTGATAGCACTGTCTGCCCCACTTGATTAGGTGATCTGTGATTATCATGTATTACAAACAGGAGTCAAATTGTGTAAAAATATTTCATGGATTTTGGTGTGTCAATATGATTTTATTCTTGTTAGTGTTCTGTTGATTATTTTCCTCATAAACATGGGGCTGTTGCTCTAAAACAAACAATTTTGAGCTATAGCTTGTTCGTTTGTTTGTTTGCCTGTGGAGGAGGGTAGTCAAAAAGCGAGCACAGGGTTCCCATTTTATTTCTGAAATGCGGAGAGCTCTGTCCGTCGACAGGATTGAAAGCATAAATGATTGGAACGTAACAGACATTCACTGACTCTGGATTGAATGCGTGGTTAATGAGAATGTAATAGTGTGTGTGTGTGTGTGTGTGTGTGTGTGTGTGTGTGTGTGTGTGTGTGTGCGTGTGTGCGTGCGTGCGTGCGTGCGTGCGTGTGTGTGTGTTGACGTGTTTGTGTACGTTAAAGAGAGAGAGGTGCCCCAAAGTTTCGCTCTGTACAAGGCACTGACACCAGTCAGACCTTGACACTGATCGCCTCCTAAACCGCAAGACAACTCCAAGCTGACTCTAAAGGTTCCCCTACCCCGCCCTCCCCATCTCCCCTGCCCCCTCACTTGTGTTCCTTTCTAAAGTCCTAAACGATGGCCACATCAGGCGAGATATGATCGCTGTCGGGCTATATCGGGCCTCGGTGTCAGGTCCATCGTATGTACCAGTAAAAGTACACCCCCCCCCCCCCCCCCCCCCCCCCCCCCCCCCCCCCCCCCCCCCTGCCTCTCCCCCTTCCACATCCCTTCCTCCACCCTTTCCTCCCTCATCCTGGCGTCCCCCCCCCCCACCTCTCTCACCCCCCCCCCCCCCCCCCCCCCCCCCCCCCTCCACCGTTACTGGCTCAACACACGGAGTGGTGCCGCCCGAATGAAAAGCCGGAGCTCATTCAAACGCCGTGAATATTTATGATTCACAGCATGTATTTGAATTATTTCTCTCTGTCCCTCCCTCCCTCCCTCTCCCCCCCCCCCCCTTCTCTCTCGTGTGCTCTCTCTCTCCCTCCCTGCCGCCCCTCTCTCTCTCTCTCCCCCCCCCCCCCCCCCCCAAGAGCTTTCAGGAGCGGTACCGAAGAAATCGGCCTGATTGGGTGTCGGCAGCTCTGAGGAAGGGTCAGAATGGCGTGAATGCATCAGTCTGCACTGTGGAATAGTATAGACACCGGCCGGGGAAATGGGGTCGCTGTCAGAGGAAAAACAGGAGGAAAAAAAAAAAAAGAAAGAAAAAAATTCTACGCTTTCTTCTCTACTCGGCGAGTGCGTCCAGCGCTTTAAAAGCTAATTAAATTCCGCGCGCTGCCGCCAAACGAGTTTGCTTTACCCGTAAACCCTCGCTGATGATAGAAAGAATCTTGAGTGAAAAGATCGTTTTTGCGGGTAGGGAAGTATGTACGTGTGTGTGTGTGTGTGTGTGTGTGTGTGTGTGTGTGTGTAGACATGTAGTGTTATTCGGTCGGACGATTGTTTGACAAGCAAAAAGCAGAAGTAAGCAGGAAAGCGGATGACAGTCGGCCAGTGCTGTCCACACACCTCTCTTCAAATGAACAGAAAAGACGTTGAACTGCCTGCCTCCGAGCCAATACTCTAGACTCTACGAGAATGAAGCAAGCAACAAAGATAACTCTTACTACCGCGTTGTGAAACACGCTTAAACGCAGGTCTTGAAGCCAAGCACTGCTGTCTACCGCCTGCGTATGCAAGCGAAGTCCTTTGCTAATCTTCCGCCTGTAATATGTTCAGCCGCGTGCCCTCCAGCCAGCAATACTGTCTACTGGTTGGAACGAAGCAAACAAAGGCCGCTGGTCTTTCTCTTTGTCCCGCAAGACTTTCCATTTTATGGCTTGAAGCCAAACACTAATTTTCACGAGTCTAAGGTACACTGGAAAGGTCATGTATTTTATGTATCTATTTATTTATTTATTTATCCATTCATTCATTTTGTTCTGTTACAAGTTCACGAGTCTCTCCCTTATCCCGCCCCGTATAACTTAAAATTAGAAAAAAAAGAAGTCTCTAGTCTGTGTTTCCACTCCCCTTCCCCCACCCCAACCCGCAAGTTGCCTTTCTTGTCTTGTATAACTTTAAAACCTAAAAAGAAAACTCTTTGATCTTTAATTTACGCCCCCCCCCCCCCCCCCCCCTCCCCCCCTGCAATTCGCCTTTCCCGTCTTGTATAATTTAAAGAAAATACTACTGATAATCATAAATTTTTAGTCTTCGTTTTCCCCCCCACTTTCCAACCCCCCTCCCCCCAGCGGTTATCAAGTGTGTGTGTGTGTGTGTGTGTGTGTGTGTGTGTGTGTGTGTGTGTGTGTGTGTGTGTGTGTGCGTGCGTGTTTTGTTTTGTGGTACGGTGTGTGGATATGTGTGTGTGTGTGTGTGTGTGTGTGTGTGTGTGTGTGTGTGTGTGTGTGTGTGTGTGTGTGTGCGTGCGTGCGTGTGTGCTTGCTTTTTTTTTTTTTTTCAGTTTACTAGATAACAGACTGTCTGTATGTGACCTGCCTCCCTCTGGCCCTGCGCAAGCAGCGTGCATGGTAAAGGTTAGGCGGGGTCATCTCCTGCAAGGACGCTACATTCTCACTTGTCAATTGAGCAATTGGTTGTTAGCACGGCTACGCATAGACTACAGGGTTTACGTCAGACTACAGGGTTACGTTCATCGTCACAACGTGCGGCGTGGGTCACGGAAATGACAAGGGGTACGTCCGGATTACACGACGGATCCAGACACATTCAGTAAAACCATGAAGTACGCGTGAGCTAGCTCCACCAGTCCGCATCACCTATGACTTCTCTAACATGTGGACCCAAACTCATTCAGTAAGATCATATAGTGCACGTGGGTTAACTCTACCCAGTCGGCCATGTCCTATGACCTCTGGTGTGACAAGTGGATTCCCGCTTCATCCACGTCACTGAGAAGAGTGATACACACGTTGCACTAAACCCAACACAGTAAAGGTCATCTCACATACTGATACTAAGACATACGTTTTTCACGGAAGATTGAAACTTTCTTGGGATATAAACGTTGATGTGTAGGTTTTTCTTTCTTTTTTTTTTTTTCTGCTTGCAACAACACAACAACAACACAACAACAACAATAATAATAATAATAATAATGATAATAATAAAAAACAAAAAGAAAGAGGGAATCAGTCCGTCAGTCCGACCCAATTATCATTTCCCCTGGTTAAACAAGCAAACAAAATGTTTTTTCACTCATGACTTGATTCCAACAACAGGCCCGGGTTTGTTCGACCTTGGTGGCGGTCTGTGCTCTACCTAGTTATTTTATAGTTCTATGTGCGGCATACACACGGAAGCCCCGACAAACGGCAGTCAACAGAACCAGTCACTGCTGGAAGTAGTCCCCCTTGATGCAAGAATGGCTTCCGTGCCATGTGGGCGTGTGGCTGCACACCAAAAAAAATTAATGCGCCTAGGCCTTGCTTAAAGAGTCGAGTATTCATAGAATGGCACAATTTGACTGTTTTGAAAACTTTTGTTGTGTGTCGGAACGTTAGTTCCAAGCAGACAGATTATAAAATGAAAGGAATGGGACTGTTTGGGAGGAACCAGCTGGTGCAAAGAGAGGATCACGGTGAGTTCGAAGGCGTGAGATGCGACATCAGCTAAGGGGAAGGTCGTGTATTTGAAGATTATGGAAAGCCTTCAAAATCAGAGAAATGACTGGGAGGGGGGAAGATCTTTTGATCAATATCAGTTTAATATCAAACGCTGGCTCAAATTTATGCTAGGCTTCAAAACACTTACATGGATTATGTATTGATTTAGAGCTAATTCCTAATTGTGGTGTGTGGCCTTTGTCCATGCGTCCCTATCTGTCGCTATGTACGCTGTGTTGCGATCTTCTCAGTATGAGTCCTGTCACGCACTGGAAACCTGAGCAGCTAACAAACCCGCGCTGGTCCCCCCCCCCCCCCCCCCCCCCCCCCCCCCACCCCCCCCTCTCTCCCCCTCCCTCACTGGCCTTCACCGCAAGGTCGACGCGAGATGTCCCGAGAATTGTCGGTCAACTATACTGTAGCGTTGTCACTCGGTCGCTTCACTCCGCAAACAACGTAGCCTCACACCCTGGGACCTAGTCGAAGTATAGTAGTAGAAGTAGTAGTAGTAGTAGCAATAATAGTAGTAGTAGTAGTAGCAGTAGAAACAATAGCAGTAGAGCAGCATTAGCAGTAGTAATAGTAGCCCATACCAACCGTTTCGCCTCATACAAATGAAGCTGTTCCAGATTAATCTGTGTGAGTGTGCGACTAGCATAATTCATCGGTGCGAGGTGTTGGCTAGGTGACTTCTTACAACAAAACGAACATAAACACACAGTCTGTGGTGACACTAACCTACCGAAGAGGAAAGAAGGGGGTTGTGAGAGGAGTGGAGAGGGTAATAAGGGGTGATTAAAAAAAAGAATGGGAGTGGGTACAAACAAGACCAGAACGAGACTCTTTCTTGTATTTAGAACCCAAAGCAGTTTAAAACCTATTCTAAGTACTAAACAACGATAAATAAAGTTTCTTTTGTACTCTCTCTCTCTCTCTCTCTCTCTCTCCTCTCTCTCTCTCTCTCTCTCTCTCCCAACGTCTCATTCATGGCATATTGTTATGGAAACAAGACAAGACTACGGGGTGAAGACGACAATCTACCATCCACTCACATAAACAAAGAGGGAAGAGAAACAACCATACTTTTTTTTTTTTAAATCACACATAAACAAAATCAACACGTGCAACAAGAAGACACGTTCATGGGACTCAACACTTTTATAGACAAAAAGGCTACATTGATCATAGTTGTTTTTCAGTATGCTGTGGGCCGGCATGGCATTAAAAGAACAACAACATCATTGCAACTGACAATCCATTACCATTTCAAAGCAGAAATGATCATCTATCTTACATGAGGCTCTCATAGCCTTTTGCAAAAATCATAACTAGAAAGGCAAGTAATGCTGATTCATTGAGTATGCACCACATCGCACGCACGCTTTCATACATCTTGCATACATTGGCAATCTCTCTCTCTCTCTCTCTCTCCCTCTCACACACACACACACACACACACACACACACACACACACACACACACACACACACACGCGCGCGCGCGCGCGCGCGCACACACACACATACGCAGAGAGAGAGAGCGAGTGAGCGAGCGAGACAGACAGACAGACAGACAGTGACAGACGCAATGGCACAAGACAAACAGCCAGTCCAGAATGGACAGCCTCGCTTGCCCCACCACTCACTCAACAGGGCCGTACACAGTACAGCCAGCCAAAAAGGCACCAGCTCCACAACTGACTGTCACTGTCAATGTCGTCATCCCCCTACCCACCACCCCTCTCCTCTCCCCATCCCAGCCTCCCCCTCCTAAACCCCTGGCGAAGCTGCGGGCTTTGGTACTCACGCGCTCACAGGTGTCCTCCAGGAGGTAGACGCAGCATTTCTCGCACTTGAGCAGGTCCTGGGCGTCCAGCATGATCTTCTGCACCAGCTTCTCCAGGTTGGTCTGCTCCTCGAAGATGCCCCGCGCCAGGTGCAGCAGCATCTGTGGCAAACAGTCACGTCCGTCATGTGCCTGTGCTGTCGATTAGTCCTTGTCAAACATTGACCTCTGTCATGTGCCTGTGCTCTGTCAAGGGAAAGGGGGGGGGGGGGGGGGGGGGGGGGGGGGGGGGGGGAGTCAGTCCTGTCAAACATTGACTTCCACCATGTGCCTCTGCTTTGGTCATGGGGCTGTGCTCTGTCGGTCATGGGGCTGTGCTCTGTCGGTCATGGGCCTATGCTGTGTTGGTCATGGGCCTGTGCTCTGTTGGTTGTGGGCCTGTGCTGTGTTGGTCATGGGGCTGTGCTGTGTTGGTCATGGGCCTGTGCTCTGTTTATCATGGGGCTGTGCTCTGTCGGTCATGGGGCTGTGCTCTGTCGGTCATGGGGCTGTGCTCTGTCGGTCATGGGCCTGTGCTCTGTTGGTCATGACCCTGTGCTGTGTCGGTCATAGGCCTGTGCTGTGTTGGTCATGGGCCTGTGCTCTGTTGGTCATGACCCTGTGCTGTGTCGGTCATAGGCCTGTGCTGTGTTGGTCATGGGCCTGTACTGTGTTGGTCATGGGCCTGTACTGTGTTGGTCATGGACCTGTGCTGTGTTTGTCATGGGCCTGTACTGTGTTGGTCATGGGCCTGTACTGTGTGGTCATGGGCCTGTACTGTGTTGGTCATGGGCCTGTACTGTGTTGGTCATGGGCCTGTACTGTGTTGGTCATGGGCCCGTGCTCTGTTGGTCATGGGCCTATACTGTGGGAACGAGAAAGTTTGGTTACTAGAGGTTTCCTGTCAACACTGACTTCAGATGAGACAAGCACAGGAGACTATCAATCCAGGAGAGGGGGGAGGGGAGGAGATCAACCTGATACCACACCAATGCAACCAGCAGAACAAAGACGCAAACACACTCGTGTAGTATATATACCCTCTCTCCTCTCCCCACCCCTCTCACTCTCTCTCTCTCTTTACAATATAGTAAATGTTCTCTTTACAAACTGACTATGCAAATGCTTCTCAAGCCACTAGCAAAATTTACCAAAGATGTACGATAAGACAAACATGTAAAAAAAAAAAAAAAACTGTTGGGGAAAGAGAATTGACAGTGACATATGAATAGCATTTGTTTGTCTTCGTAATTAAGGATGGGGTGGGGGGGGGGGGGGGGGAGTGATGATCCCATCATCCGGAACAGGCCCGGTAGCATGACGTCGAAGAAGAGATACTTGTGTCTGATACATGGATGCGCGAGATGCCACTGTTTGCTAGTCAATGCAGAAGGTTGCTTGTTACTGTCTGTATGTCTATGTGTACAAAACATATGCTCGATGATGGCGGAAAGAAGACAGCCACGTAACGTGAGGTTTCCCTCCCGTCTCCCCACAGAACGCCCCAGCCAGTCATGACCAAGTCACGCCGAGCAACTGCTTCTGATGACTATGTCCCTTCCAACTCACGAGTGGAAACCATGGTGGTTTTGTTTGTTTGTGTGTGTGTGTGTGTGTGTTTGTTTTTCTTTTTCTTTTTTTCTTTTTTTTTTAGTCCAGTGGATTACAAAGGCTGTATTCAGGCTGAAAGCATGTTGAACTCAGAAGCAAGCTTTGCCAAGAAGAGGTGAAAACATGTTGAACTCAGAACCCAGCTCAGCCAAGAGGTGAA
>JADBJO010000758.1:304869-322369 GCA_016801955.1 Conus betulinus | reverse complement strand
CTTTTCCGTACACAGCCCTACCACTGTGGAGACCTGCTACGGTCCCCTGGTGTCTGTAAGATGATCATTCACCATGACAGCCACTCGGAATAGGGTTTCCTTCACTTCTATCCCTGTTCGCTGCACTGCGATGATCAGTCGAAGACACGTTACAAACCCCTACGTAACGCGATGATCAGTCTTTGAGAGACACGTTACAAACTCACATGTAACGCGATGATCAGTCTGAGAGTAATACACAACAAACTCCAATGTAACGCGATGACCAGTCTGAGAGAGATACACAACAAACTCTCCCATGTACGTCTACACAAACAGAAGTTGAAACAGGAAAGAGATTGTCAGCCACAAAACTTATGCACCGGTTCCGTAACCACTTTGCTTGATCTTGTAGTCCAGACAGTCAGTGACAACCCAAAACAGATCACTGTAGCACAACATCCATGGACAGTGAACGGGTCCATTCCCCAGGAGTCAGAGACAGGCCAAAGCAGACCGCTGTACCAATGCACCCATGGACAGTAAACAGGGTCCCTTTCCCAAGAGTCAGTCAGAGGGCTGCAGCACAGCATTCATGGACAGTGAACAGGTCCCTTGCCCAAGAGTCAGTCACAGGCAAAGTAGACCGATGTACCAAAGCACCCATGGACAGTGACAGGTCCCTTGCCCAAGAGTCAGTCACAGGCAAAGTAGACCGATGTACCAAAGCACCCATGGACAGTGAACAGGTTCCTTGCCCAAGAGTCAGTCACAGGCAAAGTAGACCGATGCACCAAAGCACCCATGGACAGTGAACAGGTCCCTTGCCCAAGAGTCAGTCACAGGCAAAGTAGACCGATGTACCAAAGCACCCATGGACAGTGAACAGGTTCCTTGCCCAAGAGTCAGTCACAGGCAAAGTAGACCGATGTAGCACAGCATTCATGGACAGTGACCAGGTCCATTGCCCAGGAGACAGCTGGACAGGATCGCAGCAGTGACCAGCAGTTCCCTTTGGTTTGCTGGGCGCCCAGTGGTGCAGCCCCTACTGTCCTACTCCACATACCGCATTCCGTGTGTGAGCGACATGGCAGCGCAGGTCATAATCAGCCTGCCAATGAAATCCCTGCCCTCTCACCTTCCGCCGCCGCTGCCAGCAAGACACAAGAGAGGGGGGTGGGGGGGGGGGGGGGTGACAGGAGGGGAGCGGATCTAATCCCCCCAGCGCACACTCGGGCATGACACAGTGTAATGAAGGGCAGATACGAAGCGCGGGGCGCCGCCACCAGCACCGCCGCTGACAGGGGCTGTATTAGAGCTGCCTGAACAATTCTGGCACCTTAGTCAAGCCCACGCCCCCTCCCCCTACCCACCACCCTGCTGACGCGGCGGCCTTTTAATCCACTTGGCTTGTCGGTCAACACAGGTACACAGGGGTACACACACAGAGCCTCCCTGATCCCTCTAAGTGAGTGTTACACCAGCCTGCTGTCTCCAGCCGTGCCTACGTAGAGCAGCGGGGTCTGCCTAGTGCCCTTGAACATGTCAACCAGCAGGTCGAGCCAGCCATGCTAGTGTGCACCGACTCTCACATTTCCCACCCACCATGCTTTTCTTTCTACTTATGTATAGCAGGGGGGTATTGTAGGGCTCCAACGGTTACCGTATATTCAGATACACCCTTGCTATTGTTTTCCTGCTGAGAAATGAACACAGGTAACAACGAACAATGGGAGATGGACTATCATCCGGCAACCCTCGCCCCTGCATGGGAACAAAGGATTTGTGCTTCTAAGTGGCCCTCTGTGTGTGTGTGTGCGTGTGTGTGTGTGTGTGTGTGTGTGTGTGTGTGTGTGTGTGTGTGTGTGTGTGTGTGTGTGTGTGTGTGTATGCGACAGTGTGTGCGTGAATGTGTGTGAGAGAGTGCGTGTGTGTGTTGGGGAGGGGGGGGGGGGGGGGGTTCGCGCACGCACGTGTGTGTGTGTGTGTGTGTGTGTGTGTGTGTGTGTGTGTGTGTGTGTGTGTGTGTGTGTGTGTGTCTGTCTGCCCGTCTGTCTGTGTGTTGATGGGTGCATACCTCTGTGTGTGTGTGTGTGTGTGTGTGTGTGTGTGTATGCCAGCGCGCACGCGTGCGTTTGTGTGTATTCCTGCAAGCGTGCTTGCGCTCATGTATGTGTGCGCGTGCGCACGTGCGTGTGTAGACACAGAGGCGCTGGCCTGACTGAAGTGGGTGGCTTGCAGCCCATCAAGCTGCCACCCAAAAGGACTGGTGTATACATTGCACGGCTTGCTGTCGTCTGCCCACTGACACTGATGACATGTCACCACGTTGTGGGCTATCTGTCATCTGCCCCACTGACACTGACGACATGTCACCACAAAGTGGGCTATCTGTCATCTGTCCCACTGACACCATATCACCACTTTGTGGGCTATCTGTCATCTGCCCCACTGACACTGACGACATGGCACCACGTTGTGGGCTATCTGTCATCTGTCCTACTGACACCATATCACCACTTGTGGGCTATCTGTCATCTGTCCCACTGACACCATGTCACCACGTCGTGGGCTATCTGTCATCTGTCCCACTGACACCATATCACCACTTTCTGGGCTATCTGTCATCTGTCCCACTGACACCATGTCACCACTTTGTGGGCTATCTGTCATCTGTCCCACTGACACTGACAACATGTCACCACTTTGTGGGCTACCTGTCATCTGTCCCACTGACACCATGTCACCACTTTGTGGGCTATCTGTCATCTGTCCCACTGACACCATGTCACCACTTTGTGGGCTACCTGTCATCTGTCCCACTGACACCATGTCACCACTTTGTGGGCTATCTGTCATCTGTCCCACTGACACCATGTCACCACTTTGTGGGCTATCTGTCAGCTGTCCCACTGACACTGACAACATGCCACCACTTTGTGGGCTATCTGTCAGCTGTCTCACTGACACCATGTCACCACTTTGTGGGCTATCTGTCATCTGTCCCACTGACACCATGTCACCACTTTGTGGGCTATCTGTCAGCTGTCCCACTGACACTGACAACATGTCACCACTTTGTGGGCTACCTGTCATCTGTCCCACTGACACCATGTCACCACTTTGTGGGCTATCTGTCATCTGTCCCACTGACACCATGTCACCACGTCGTGGGCTATCTGTCATCTGTCCCACTGACACCATGTCACCACTTTGTGGGCTATCTGTCAGCTGTCCCACTGACACTGACAACATGTCACCACTTTGTGGGCTATCTGTCAGCTGTCTCACTGACACCATGTCACCACTTTCTGGGCTATCTGTCATCTGTCCCACTGACACCATGTCACCACTTTCTGGGCTATCTGTCAGCTGTCCCACTGACACTGACAACATGTCACCACTTTGTGGGCTATCTGTCCAGCTGTCTCACTGACACCATGTGACCACTTTCTGGGCTATCTGTCGTCAGTCCCACTGACACTGGCAACATGTCACCACTTGTGGGCAATCTGTCGTCTGTCCCACTGTGAAACATGTCACCACTTTGTGGGCTGTGTGTAGTCTGTCCCACTGACACTGACAACATGTCACCACTTGTGGGCAATCTGTCGTCTGTCCCACTGTGCAACATGTCACCACTTTGTGGGCTATCTGCCCTACTGACACTGACGACATGTCATCACGTTGTGGGCTATCTGTCCCACTGACACTGACAACATGTCACCACTTTGTGGACTATCTGTCCCACTGACACTGACACTGACAACATGTCACCACTTTGTGGACTATCTGTCCCACTGACACTGACAACATGTCACCACTTTGTGGACTATCTGTCCCACTGACACTGACAACATGTCACCACTTTAAGGGCTATCTGACATCTGTCCCCACTGACACATACGACATATCACCACGTTGTGGGATTTCTGTCATCTGTCCCACTGACACCATGTCACCACTTTGTGGGCTATCTGTCATCTGTCCCACTGACACCATGTCACCACGTCGTGGGCTATCTGTCGTCTGTCCCACTGACACCATGTCACCACTTTGTGGGCTATCTGTCATCTGTCCACTGACACCATGTCACCACTTTGTGGGCTATCTGTCGTCTGTCCCACTGACACACCGTGTCACCACTTTGTGGGCTATCTGTCGTCTGTCCCACTGACACTGACACCATGTCACCACTTTGTGGGCTATCTGTCATCTGTCCCACTGTGGCAACATGTCACCACTTTCTGGCTATCTGTGCCACTGACACTGACAACATGTCACCACTTTGTGGGCTGTGTGTAGTCTGTCCCACTGACACTGACAACATGTCACCACTTTCTGGGCTATCTGTCCCACTGACACTGACAACATGTCATCACTTTGTGGGTTGTGTGTAGTCTGTCCCACTGACACTGACAACATGTCACCACTTTGTGGGCTGTGTGTAGTCTGTCCCACTGACACTGACAACATGTCACCACTTGTGGGCTATCTGTGCCACTGACACTGACAACATGTCACCACTTTCTGCGCTATCTGTGCCACTGACACTGACAACATGTCACCACTTTGTGGGCTGTGTGTAGTCTGTCCCACTGACACTGACAACATGTCACCACTTTGTGGGCTGTGTGTAGTCTGTCCCACTGACACTGACAACATGTCACCACTTTGTGGGCTGTGTGTAGTCTGTCCCCACTGTGGCAACATGTCACCACTTTGTTGACTATCTGTCCCACTGACACTGCCATGTCACCACTTGTGAGCTATCTGTCGTCTGTCTGCTGTCCTATCGTAGTGGACAGGCTGCGCCAGTGGTCTTTGTCCTGGTGGGACCGTCCGCTCTCTCACCCACTTTGCTTCAGTGCACACTGCTCACCCGTGAACAGATGGACAGATAGCCGGGCTCACCTCACAGTCCGCTGGACAACTGTCCTCAGGGGTCTACGTGGATCAGATCGCAGAGAGGTATTCTGTGTGCTGCTTTAAATCACTTCGGTGCTGTAAAGTTTGTTTGGTTTTCTCTTTGTTTGTGACCTGACTCAACATAGATGTAGAATACGTCTCTGACCAGATGACAGACAACTGACAACAGCACAAGCTCAGCGCGTCATTTTCACGACGACTGTTTATCCATGGCGACCTCCCCGAGCAACATGAGCGACAACAGCAAAACACAAAGTCACAGCGCCTGCAATAAACTCATCTATTCCACAACAACACATGCCACACCTGTCAACTCCTCTACCGACAGCCAGGATAGCTCTCATCACTCGGCGTGTCTACCCAACTCATGAACCATTCCTTCCCCCGTGCAGGCTGTAGCTACCCGCAACTCGTCAGTTCTGAGGCAGTGCCCTTGACTTGCCTCAACTCGGCACACTGGCTACCTGCGATCACCAGAGCAACGAAAGGAGATGGCAAATCGACACTGAGATCATCAGGCATAGACACAGAATTCCAGACAACAATCCATTATGTCCTGGACAGTCTGATAATGAGGATAAGGAAAAGAGATTCAGGGCTGATTTTGACAGCAAAGAAGGTGAAGGGACAGGGAAAACCTGTTGCTTTTGCTTTGATAACGTCGCTGCACAGCTGCAGCCAAGAGCTCTCTCTGCTGCGAAGGAGATGAGTGTGCTCGTTTATCTCTGGGTCAGGTCCCTGAAAGGAAATAGCCCTGGGTCTTCCTGGTGCCAATGATCCTAACCAGGTGCCAATGATCCTGTCCAGGTGCCAATGATCCTGTCCAGGTACCAATGATCCTGTCCTGGTTCCAATAATCCTGTCAAGGTGCCAAAGATCATGTCGAGGTGCCAAAGATCCTGTCCAGGTGCTAATAATCCTGTCAAGGTGCCAAAGATCCTGTCCAGATGCCAATGATCTTGTTCAGGTGCCAAAGATCCTGTCCAGGTACTAATAATCCTGTTCAGGTGCTAATGAGCCCGTTCAGGTGCCAAAGATCCTGTCCAGGTGCCCATGATTCTGTCCAGGTGCCAATAATCCTGTCCAGGTGCCAAAGGTCCTGTCCAAGTGCCAAAGAGTGAAGATCATGTCCTCGTGCCAGGTTTAAACTTTGCTGGGAGGACGATGCCAGACGAAGAGTTGCTTAGTGTGTGGGAGTGTAACCACAGGTACAGGACACTATTTGTCACATGGAATCCGTGTTGAGTAGGACTAGGGAAAATTGAAAGTCAAACTGAGAGAGAGAGAGAGAGAGAGAGAGAGAGAGAGAAGAGAGAAGGGCGCTTGTTTCCCCCCCCCCCCCCCCCCCCCCCCTTAATTGTTCAGCATTATACTGATTCGTCAATCAGTGAGAGATTGCATCTCTTAGAAGATCCTAGTAAAGGCTGTTCTAGCGACCAAGATAAGGCAAGACCCCGATATCAAAGGCATAAAGATAGAAAACACAGAATTCAAAATAAATCAGTTTGCAGACGACACTACCTTTACGTTAGAAGGAGATAAGAAATCATATGAAAAACTATTTAGAAACCTTTATGAATTTCAGCAAATATCTGGACTCAAATTGAACTATGAAAAAACGTTTAATGTTTGGTTAGGTACAGAGAAAAATTCCACGAAAACATATTTACCCTACTATAAAATGGAATGGAATCCCTCACAGTTCAAAATTCTAGGACTGTGGTTTACGAATAGTCTATCAGATATGACGGAAATTAATATGAAATACAAATTCGCAGAAGTCCAAAACCTGTTCAAAATATGGTCAAAAAGAATAAACACACCATTAGGTAGAGTAGCTGTGCTCAAATCTTTAGTGCTATCAAAACTGGTGTACTTATGGATCCTCTTACCGAATCCTCCTGATTCCCAGATCGCTTCATTACAGAAAATGTGATTCAAATTTGTTTGGAATAACAAAAATGATAAAATTAAAAGAAAATACTCAATACAAAATATACATAAAGGAGGGATAGGTATATCCGACCTGAAAATATATATCAGCTCCTTAAAAATCGCCTGGATACGGAAGGTGTACATGCACGACCACAAGTGGAAAATAATATTACATTCATTATGTCCCGAAATAGGTATCATTGACGCATATGGCCCTGACAGATTTGTTGAAAGTAATGTTATAAACAGATTTTGGAAAGGCGTCTTTCAGTCGTATCAAAGATTCTGCAAACAGGTAGAATTAACTGAGAGTACAGATTTAGCCGCTGAACCTATCTTTTGTAATGAAAAGTTCAAAGTAGGAGAAAAACCGTTCTTTTACAAGAAATGGATGCAGAGCAATATATTTCTAGTTAAACATTTACTCGATGAGGATGGTAACTTTCTAAGTTGCCATGAACTGTCAGAGAAAATGGGCTTTCATATCAATTTTCTAACTCATTTAAGTTGCGTGCTTTCGATCAAAGCTTATACAAAGAAACGAAGATTGAAATTAGATAGAAACATTGGTACTGATAAAACTTTAGCACTTCAAAAAAATTGTAGTATTAATAAAGGATCACGTGCTTATTACGACGATATTATGGTGGAAGCCAATGAGTTCTCTTAACATTAGTGCGTTCATCAAGTGGGAACAATGTCTTAATATACCAATGATTGGGTAGAGGTACTGAAAAGGATTAAGAAAATTAAGAAACAAAACTGAAATGGTTCCAAATTAAGATATGCCACAGAATTCTGGTAACAAATAGTGTGTTGAAACGTATGCAAATTATTGATAGCGACAAATGTAATTTCTTTCTGCATTAGAGAGAGACTCAATTAATCACTATCTGTGGGAATATGAGTTTACCCGTATTTCTGGAAAGATGTGGAAAGGGTTCTGCAAATTGACTGTTCACACTGTGTGAGATTATCCCTTAACGTGGAGATTATATTGTTTGGTACGGATGAGAAAACAAAAACCGACGATATGCTACACCTGATAATTTTTAATGGGAAATTTTTCTTATATAAATGTAGAATTAACAAGACAAAACCTAATATAAACATATTTTTGAAGGAGCTGGCCTATAGACATAAGATGGAGAAATATATGTCCTTAATGGAGATGAATTATGCAACGTACTTAACAAAATGGTCACCTTATATCAAAATACTAGGGAACTAATGGTTACATTATGTATCATATGAAGGTATGCGCAAGGGTGTGTGTGTATGGGTATGTGAGTGTATTATGTTAAAAAGTACTGTATACTCTTTTTTCGTATTTAATCTCGGCCACAACCTGAGTACACAGGATTAATGCCAGTTATTAGAATTTATTTGACATGTGTGCCCGTGTAAAAAATCTTACCTCTCCACACAGGCAACAATCAGACTCATCACCGCCATGGTAATGTCCCGATTAGACTGCTGTAACTCTGTGTTAGCAGGACTTCCTTCAGAACAGCTTGCACATTACAAAGGGTGCAAAACAGTGCAGCTCGGCTTCCTCTCAAAAAGCGTAAAAATGAGCATATTACACCTTTGTTGCGTGAACTCCACTGGCTTCCCATCAAATATCGATGGCAGTTCAAAATCGCAGTTTTTGCCAATCGTTACTTTGATGAGGACACTCCCACAGTATCTTTCTGCTTCTCTGTCCACCTATCAAACTTTTCGGTCTCTTCTTTCGCTCCATCTTCTCAAAAACTTCTGAAAATTCCTAGGCGCTCGTTAAAGACAGTCGGTGAGATAGCATTTAGCTTTAGTGCGCCCACTCTTTGGAATTCTCTTTCTGATAGCTTACGTGACCTGCCCCACATTATCTAAATTCAAGTCAGAGTTAAAAACATACTTCTTTAGGAAAGCCTTCTTCAACCATGGTATCTAAATGCTGTGTCTATTATTCTGACCTGACTTTTTATGTACTGCATGCAAAACTGTATTGTTTACGCTTGGTGTGTGTGTGTGTGTGTGTGTGTGTGAAAACATGTCAGTGCGAGTGTTTGAGTGTGTGTTGAGCGCAATGAGTTGACCCAAAGAATTGCGCCATATAAAATCCATACATTATATATATATATATATATATATATATATATATATATATATATATATATATATATATATATATATATATGTGTGTGTGTGTGTGTGTGTGTGTGTGTGTGTGTGTGTGTGTGTGTGTGTGTGTGTGTGACACACACACACACACACACACACACACACACACACACACACACACACACACACAGATCAATATCGACAGACAAACGACGCGACAGGGAGAAACAAGACACCAATCTAACCCACGTTGTTTTGTCTCCAGACCGGCTAATGCACATTTCAATGGGGGGTGGTGGTGATAGCTGAAACCCTTAACACGTCAGCACTTAAGTTTTGTTTCACACAGACTCCATTTATTTCTTCAAATAAACACCTCTCGGCTCAACCATACGCTCTCTCTCTCTCTCTCTCTCTCTCTCTCTCTCTCTCTCTCTCTCTCTCTCTCTCTCTCTCTCTCTCTCTCTCTCTCTCTTACCTGATTTCTCTTGAACTCATTGACTGACATTTCGAAGAGCTGAGCGTTCGTCAGGCCGATGCCACAGAAGATCAGGTATTTTCGAAAGACCTGAAAAAAGAAGGGGAAACGAAAAGCCTGATATAAACTTTGTAACTTTCGTGATTTGTGCGTAGGCTTCGTCGGCTGGGAAAGATGACAAAAGTGGGCGGACTTCTAATCCGTCATAATTAGAGAGAGAGAGAGAGGGAGGGAGGGACAGAGAGAGAGAGAGAGGGAGGGAGGGAGGAAGGGACAGAGAGAGAGAGAGAGAGAGAGAGAGAGAGAGAGAGAGAGAGAGAGAGATATTGATCGAAGTATTTGCTGAAATAGTGTGTGTGTGTGTGTGTGTGTGTGTGTGTGTGTGTGTGTGTGTGTGTGTGTTTCTGTTTGCGTGTGCGTGTATGCGGAGTCGTGTGCGTCCAAGCGGGTTTGCATGCGTACGAGCGCGTGCGTATGCGTGTGTCCATCGTGCTTGCCTCTCTTCGACTATGTGTGTGTGTGTGTGTGTGTGTGTGTGTGTGTGTGTGTGTGTGTGTGTGTGTGTGTGTGTGCGCACGCACGTTCATGTGTGTATGCATGTGCGCGTGCGTGCGTGCGTGGTATCTATGTATGTATGTATGTGTTTGCGTGTGTGTCTGTAATTGTGTGATTGTGCGCATGGTGGGGGGGAGGGGGGGGGGGGGGTGCGCGCGTACGTGCGCGCGTGTGCGTGTATGTGTGGCGGCGCGCGCGCGTGATTACATGAAAGTTTGAGTTTGTGCGTGTACGCCCATTGAATTTTGTATGTGCTTGTGAGTGCACGCACGCAGGGAAACAATAAAACAACCCCACAAAAAAAAGGTATCGCGCCTTTTATTAAACACATCTTTCATTTTCCATTCTGAAGCTTCTTTTCTTTGAGACAACAAATCCGGAACACGAATACGTCATCGGCTCTACTGATGTCGACATCTCAGAACGGTTGGGGGGGGGGGGGGGGGGGGGGGGGGGGGGGGGGGGGGGGGGGGGTGGGGGGGGGGGGGGGGGGGGGGGGGGGGGGGGGGGGGGGGGGGGGGGGGGGGGGGGGGGGGGGGGGGGGGGTAACGAATACCGTACACGACACCGTTTTCTCTTTCTTAAACATGAATGTCAGGAGAGGAAATTCTTATGTGTCACAGGTCAAATTTTTTTTTTTTTTTTTTTAAATGTCCTCGGGGGAGGGGGGGGGGGGGGGGTGACGTCAAAGAAGAGAGATGACAGCTGAAGTATTCCAAACAAACAACTAAAAGAAAAAAAAAAGTACGTTTTGGGAAGACACAGAATGACAGAAATATGAATGGCGTTTCGGCAAAAGACCCACTGGCGCTAAAAATCCGATCTGGCGAACACGATAGTCGGGCTATTATTCCTTTGCCGGGGTAGATCACTCCCTCACCCCCCAACCACGACCATCCTCACACCTCCTTCCTTTGTTTTGTTTTGTTTAGAGTGTTTAGAGTGCTTCCACGCGGCAGTGACTCAAGAAAAATGGTTAGGGGGTTGAGGGGGCGAAGGGAAAGGGGGGGGGGGGGGAGGGCTGAGGGGGAGGGCTGTGCGGGAGTGTGTGTGTGTGTGTGTGTGTGTGTGGGGGGGGGGGGGTTAAGGATGTCGTTGTGTTGAGGGAGAAAAGAGCAGGGAAGGGGGAGGGCAGGGAGGAAGGGGATGGGTGTTAGGCAATGCAGTGAACGATTGATGATGACAGCCAACGTCTCTTCTAGCCCATTTTTCCCTTCTGGACAGCGCGTTTTACAGTCTTTTTTTTTTTTTTTTCAATTTTTTCTTTTTTTTTTTTTTTTCCTTCCTTTTTTCTGGCCGGGAGCAGCAGAAAGAAAGTGGGAACAGAGTGCTCCAGAGTATCAGCACACCTTTCCCCCCCCTCCCTCCCCCTCCCTCCACACATCTCCCTGCCCTCCACCCTCCTCTGAACCCGCTACCTTGGTCTGAAAATCCCTGGGTTTAGCGACATCCTGGTTTCGAATCCCAGCAACGCCTAATGAGTTCCAAATGGACTTCAGGCTGTTCCGATTCCCTTCACGTGTCTCCCCATACGGTTCTGGGTTAAAGGGAAAAGGCTGCACAGGCAGTCGACAATTTACCTTCCGCAAAAATCACGTTCAATGTTTTGTTTAAAAAACGTATGCGGAAACCAAGGTGATCTTTGTTGTTGGTAGTTTCTAACTGTTAAAAAAAAAGTACATGTTTATGGGTTTAGCTCTACTATTCATCTATTCATATACGGATGTACTACATTTATTTTCAGTAGCATTGTCTACATAGTAGAAGAAAAAGATACACCCAAGGTGCGGGGGAGGACCCAGAGAATCAATAGTGCCCTCAACCGCCGAAAAAAATAGCTGGGAGCAATCCTGCACCACCATTGGAAGCCTGCGCTGTGTTCACATAGGGTGCAGGCACGCATAGAGCATTCATTAACACATGAAGGGACATAACTGCTCCCTGGCAGATGCCACTGTGTAATGGCCACCGGATGTGACACGACACAGCCTCCACGGGAGCATTCTCATGGGTGTACCAGCCCATATTTCATGACTGCAGCGCCCACCGGCAAACAACGCCACCGTCAAGCAACTGCCGTGTGCATCCCTTAGCCTCGCTCGTTGCTGTTCCACTGACAGATGATGACAGTACATCTCCAGACACGGCCAAGCTGTTGCCATGAGGCCTTACGTGCTCTCTGAAGAGAATCCCAGGTCACAGTCTTTCCCCGTTATCAACAGGACTTGCCCTGCGGTCAGCGAGTCATTCCTTACCGTCACTGGACCTTTCCACGGGTCGGCCAAAAAGCACACAAGAAAAAGATACACCCGAAGGTGCGTGTATGACCCAGAAAGTACTGCCTTCAACCACCGAACAAACCCAGCACCTTCGGGTGTATCTTCTTCTTGTCCACATAATCATGTACATCGGAAACGGTCAGTAGGCACAGTCTAATTCTGGACGTATTCAAGTTACACTAGTTACAATATTTCTCTGTTTTGTATAGTCACGTCTTCTTCCCACAACTGTATAGTCACTGTGTGCAGCAAAAAAACACTCATATCATTTGCCATTCTGGATTTAAATGTCAAAAAAAAAAGTTTTAAAAAAATCACTGATGCCATGTATCAATGATTACCGACACAAAAAAGTAATTAGAAACATGAACATCTCAATAAAACAATACCCCAGTAAAACAGTTACAAAGAAAAGAAAAGTTTGAAATGTTAAGCTTGTTTGTAAAATAATGTACCTTCTGTGTGCCGTTTTAAACTTTTTGGCCACCATTTGCTGCCCCCCCCCCCCCCCCCCCCCCCCCCTGTGTGCCGTTTTTGAACTTTTTGGACACACACACCCACGCACAACAACAACAACAACAACAACAACAACAAAAAAGCAACAACACAACACCACATACACACACACGCGCGCGCGCGCGCACGCACGTCCCTGAGAGATTCAAAGTCTTTTCTCAGTTGACATGCACTTGTTCAATTGTGTGTCTGTTATTGGAAAGGACCTGTATGAGTTTCGCCGCAATCTCTCGGAGTCTTCGCAGTGTTGGCCTTGATCATTCCAATGTTTATTTCGTTGGTGATGTCTCTTGCTCTTCCTTTTAGTCTGAATGTGCGGCCACTTCCTCTCTTGATGTTCAGATCTGAAAGATGGTCTATGGTATAGTGGCTTTGCTCTTGTTTGCTTAAGTGATTCTTCAGATTTCTTATCACATCAGATCGGCCAAGCTGTAATCCAGTTCTTATCGTTGCCTTGCCAGCCAGTGTGTCTGCTCTCTCTCGTTTCCTTTAACTCCAGCATGTCCAGGGCAGTACATCCATATGAGTCTCTCCAATGGAAGGCTGCGCATTACATTTCATGCCAAGCAGGGCTTCCCATTCCACTCTCCACTTTCTGAAGTAGGTTCATGAGTCAGTCAGTATCATGGCTTGTTGAGTTTTAAACTGGCCTGTGGATGAAAGCCAGTGGAGTGCTTGTTGTCACTGCTTCTACCTCCATTGTTAGATTGAAGTTGTTAAACTGTGCGCGCCATTGTAACAATATCATCTTTTGTGCCAAGGTCTTCTGCCTGCCTCTGAATTTTCTGCCTTGGTTTTGCTTTTGGCCATTCTCGACAATGTCTTTCAAGGTTCTGGAGCGATGGCAATTTAGTAGAGTTGTTTTTGAAGTGGTCTGGATACTTTTCCCATTCCTTCGTTTCTTTGAGTTCTGCTAACTGGCACACAAGCTGTTTATTGTCTTCTGCCTGTCCCATCCATGATTTCCCGAGTGCCTTTTGTTTCCTTGACCACCGCATGTAGCGGGTTTCGGGGATTTTCAAATTCTCTGAACTGTGCCTTTACCTATTCTCGCTTGTGGTTTGCCTGCATTGATGGAAGGTCAACCAGGTAACGCATTGTTTCGACTGGTGTTCCCAGGATCAATCTCTTTGCTTCATTTTTGAATTCTTTCTAGAGATGGCGCTATTCAGTGCCTTTAGCTGCTATTGCTTTCATGGCACTTAGACCTCTTTTGCATTGAAGAACAATATTCTCAACATGCTTTCACGGGAGAGATACTGCAGTTGGGCCCGCCTTAAGCAGTTCAGTCAGAAGGAGAACACGCCAAAACATAGGTTGAAATGGTGCGCCTGTAATGCAGTCAGTCAATATTCTCATCGCTATTCTGGCGTGCGCTTCAAGTCTGTTTCATTTTATTCTACATATCTATTCGCTTGACCCATAAATTGGAAATGGTAATTCAGTTTGCAGTGGAAAGACAGGTGTTACCTGTCCTTGAATTCTGTGGGGTTTTATTTCGGAACAGCTCTATTGGCGTGATTTTGATCCCCTGATCCCTGTCAGCGATAGGTATGTACGTAACCAATTTGCAATACCTCAACAAGAAAATGGTTTCATGTTTGATATCCAAAATAACCCCAAGAAGGTACACAAAGTAAGTAAAGAAGGGGAGGGGGGGGGGGGGGGTAACCATACTGATCATCCATTGAGATAAATTGGGGCAGTAAGTATCGTAAGAATACGAGAATAATATACGTCCTTATCATTGCAAAGTAAAATATTTAATCAGCACAAGATTCGCTAAAATTGTGTTCATTTTTGTTAAAAGAGAGAAACAATCAACCTTTTTTTAAAAGACCTTCCTGATGATCCTTTGAAAGTTTGGTAACAGAGATCCGTTTGTTTTCTTTTTATGTAAATGTATTAGAGTGTTACCTGCGTTCAAATGATGTGACATGAGATCGTTTACAATAGGCTGTTGTGGAAGTCTGGGTCTCATCAAATGATGTGATAGATCATTTACAATAGGCTGTTGTGTAAGTCTGGTCTCATCAAATGATGTGATAGATCATTTACAATAGGCTGTTGTGTAAGTCTGGTCTCATCAAATGATGTGATAGATCATTTACAATAGGCTGTTGTGCAAGTCTGGTCTCATCAAATGATGTGATAGATCCTTTACAATAGGCTATTGTGTGAGTCTGGTCTCATCAAATGATGTGATAGATCATTTAAATGGGATATTGTATTAGTCTTGTCTCAACAAATGATGTGATAGATCATTTAAAATAGGTTATTGCATTCATCTTGTCTCATCAAATGATGCGATAGATAAGTTAACATAGGGTATTGTATAAGTCTTGTCTCATCAAATAATGTGACATGTCTTCATTTAAAACAGGGTATAATATCAGTTTCGTCTCATCAAATGGTGTGATAGATCATTTAAAATAGGGATATTGTATAAGTCTAGTCTTATCAAATGATGTGATAGATCATTTAAAATAGGATACCATTTAAAATAGGGTAACTGTATAAGTCTTGTCTCATCAAATGATGTGATAGGAGATCACTTAAAGCAGGGTATTGTATCAGTCTTGTCTCATCACATGATGTGATAAATCATCTAAAATAGGGCTTTGAATCAGTCAGATCTCATCAAATGATGTGATAGATCATTTAAGACACGGCATTGTATTAGTCTAGTCTCATCAAACCGATGAGTCAGTGGTGAGGTTTCTTTCCTAACTGAAGTAAGTCAGATATGCATTACTGGCAAACACACCGAAATGAAGGAAGTTAAAAAAAACAATAACAACAACAACAACAAAACCACTAAAATCCACTTCGCTGCAGTGTTTACCCTCTCTCTCTTTTCTCTCTCTTTGTCTCTCTCTCGCTGCCTCCCGCAAGTTCTCTTTCACACACACCCCCCCCTCTCTCTCTCTCTCTCTCTCTCTCCTCACACACACACACACACACACACACACACACACACACACACAGAGTTTGTAGTGTTCTGTGTTTACGGTTTGATATTAGTTGTAGTTCTCTGACCACCCCACTCACCATGCTAACAACCCTGGGTGGTCACTGACGTGGCCAAGTGGGTGACTGACTCCGCCCGGACTCCCCCTCCACCCCACGGCAAACTTTGTCCCGCGGGGTCATCTCTAGCTAGAGCCCAACCGGATGGCCTGTGTCAATGTGGATCGGGTATGTGACAGAGGACAACATCGGGGAGCGGTTGAAGAAGGCAGTGTGTGGTGTGTGTGTGTGTGTGTGTGTGTGTGTGTGTGTGTGGTGGTGGGGGGGGGGGGGGGGGGGGGGGAGGGGGGTATACGGGGGTCATCGTTTCCACCCGGCACTATCTGATCACCATTCTTGTTCCTGGAGCTCTGGCGGCATGTCCTTTTGCCAAGCAAGCACTGGAGTTCTGTGGGCAAATTGACTTACCCCGTCCTTGCTTGGTTCATACAACAGAAGTGTGGCATAACGGATACTTTGGACTGTCCACACAGGTAATGGAGTGTGTGTGTGTGTGTGTGTGTGTGTGTGTGTGTGTGTGTGTGTGTGTGTGTGTGTGTGCGTGCGTGTGTGTGTGTGATCACTGACTATACGTGGGGTTTTTGTGTAGGCCAGGCTGAAGTTTAATGTGACTGACGAAAGGAGGTGCTCCACACAGTGACTACTTCATATGGTTCCGTCCTCCCCCCCCCCCCCTCTCTCTCTCTCTCTCTCTCTCTCTCGTTTTTCCCCGTCCCCCACATACCCGACAGTCTCTCCACCGTCTATAGCGCACACTTACACATATGCGAGAGCGCGCGCGCACGCAAGCATGCACGTACGCACACACTGCCCTGTGCCCCGTGAAAAAAGAAAGAAAGACAGATAAGAAAAAAAACGATTTTGAACTGAAAGCTCATCTTTACAGGGTGCTTGCTTCCCATTGGTCGTTTTCTTTTCTTTTTTTTATTTGGTCGTTTTCTGTATAGTGATTTGTGCTCTTGGGAAATAGGAGATTGCGTGGTACTTTGGTCAAGGCAGCGGACGACAGAGAGCAGGGGGGGGGGGGGGGGGGGGGGGGGGGGGGGGAGAGAAAAAAAAAAGATGTTTGAGATGAAAGGGAGGGAAGTTTATTGTTGATGCTAGTGTGAGTATGGGATATGTGAACATATCTGATCATTGTCAATACAAGCTTTTATTGCGGTCTTAAAATTCTAAACTATCTATTTCTCGTCTTGTTGGTGGAATCATTTCCAAATTCTACCCTGTTCACACACTCGATGGGTATGGTGTGGATCCTGTGATAAATTATATAGTAAGTATTTATTTTACTGATCCAGGCATCTCGTCTTTCTAGGGCAAGCACCCTGTATTTGGCGGCCGAAGTTTGGTACCCTGACAACCCCTTCTCAGCCCTTGGCCCCCTGTGTTTGGAACCCTGACAGCCGCTTCTCAGCCCTTGGCGTCCTGTATCTGGTAACCTGACTGCCCCTTCTCAGCCCTTGGCGCCCTGTATTTGGTAACCTGACTGCCCCTTCTCAGCCCTTGGCGCCCTGTATTTGGTAACCTGACTGCCGCTTCTCAGCCCTTGGCGCCCTGTATTTGGAACCCTGACAGCCCCTTCTCAGCCCCTGGCGCCCTGTATTTGGAACCCTGACTGCCGATTCTCAGCCTCTGGCGCCCTGTATTTGGTACCCTGACAGCCCTTGGCGTTCTGTGTTTGGTACCTTGACAG
>JADBJO010000758.1:284869-297369 GCA_016801955.1 Conus betulinus | reverse complement strand
TAAGGGAAGGGGGTGGCGATGGGGAGGGGTAAAAAAATAAATAACCAAGCAAGAAGGGGAGTAGAAGTTGGTTGTGAGGAAACTGAAGATCATTCTCTGTAAAGATCACAGACGCTGTGCTGAAGAAACACCACCTCCACCATGGATTACATTTCCCTTTTTTCCTTTTTCACCTTTTTTTTTTTCTCAGCAAATAAATCACATACGTCAGGCACTTGTGCTTTTCAATGAGCCCTTAGCAAGATTAATGGAGGAAACAGGAACCGTGTTCACGCTCTCCATTTCAAAGGTAAAGAGCAGTAACGGATTGTATTATAGTCTGTCGGCGCAGGACGCCGCAACTTCTATTCAAGCACTGTAATGGCCCAGTCTCTTCTGACGCACATCTCATAGCCTACAACAAACATTTTAGTGTGTTAATTCCACGAAGGTCAAGTATTCAATAGCCGGTGTTTGCCATTTTAGAAACACTTTATTGAAATGGCTATGATCGACCGTTTTTTTTTTTTTTTTTTTTCGCTGTTCTTTCTAATCTGCAGAGGTTTCCATAAGTGTGGGGCGGGCCCGCTTGCGCATTTTTGTATAGAAACTTACGAGCGCGCCACATGTGTATATCATGAACCAGCCTGCAGCCACTGCTTCGTCAATAATGTCAATGTCGAGAGGGTGAATCAGTATCATATCTATATAAGAATCCCATGTATGCATGAGAGTGAATGAGTATATAAAATCTATAAAAAAAAAAAAAAAAAAAAAAATCCCACGTATAAATGAGTGAATGAGTATAATATCTCTATAGGAATCTCATGTATGTTTATGACTTGTACATCCAACACAAACTTCCACCGAAGATGCCAACTTTCTGTATCCTCGTCTGTAGATGCTATGAAACATTGGGTTTCAGCTGCGTTCGCACAAACTCCAGTGTACTTCAACACGGGTGTGTGTGTGTGTGTGTGTGTGTGTGTGTGTGTGTGTGTGTGTGTGTGTGTGTGCAAAGTGCTGAGAGAGAGAGACAGAGAGAGAGAGAGAGAGAGGGGGGGGAGGGAGAGAGTGAGAGAGACTGTGATTATTGCATTTGCTGATGAGTGAAATAGATAATGTATAGGGCCTAAAATGTAACCATGGACTCGCATCTGTACAGGGACAATTCTTCACCATGAAATGAACCTGACAAAAAGGTTTATGTGCCCTGTCCACTCCAAGCCGTATACGGCTGATCTGCTGTTTCATTTGGATAATGGACATGACCTTCGTGCTTCGCGTCCAAAGGAACAAGTGAACGCTACCAGAACGCGGAAGATCATCAAAGATGGATGCACGCTATCAATGAGGTGGTGGTGATTAGGAATGACGTGTGTGTGTGTGTGTGTGTGTGTGTGTAAAGTTACAATCAATATGAAGGGTTCCTCGGGGGTGTGTTTGCACGCCTTGTTTGCAGTATTTCGATGTTAAACCTAGCACGCGCGTGCGCACACACACACACACACACACACACACACAGAGGACAGAGAGGAGGGTGGAGAAGAACAGGTGACGTTGAGAGAGACAGAAAGTGAGTTAAACTGGTGGGAAAAAAAGTTTCTGGTCAATGGTTGTCAGAGAGAGAGAGAGAGAGAGAGAGAGAGAGAGGTGGGGGCAAGGTAAGGTAATGTTGCTTATAGCTCAGCCGACCGTACAGGGCCACATCAGGGCTGTCACAGTGCTGAAGTCAACTCACAAGTCGTTAAAAAAAAAAAAAATTAGAACGCGTACTCACGCACACAACCCGTTAAAATACACCTAAAACACGCTGGAATTTTTTTTTAATCTAAGGGGGGAAGGGGGGGAAGGGGGGGGGGGGGGGGGGAGACAAAGAGAGAGAGTGAGAGAGAGAGGGAACGGAGGACAGAGAGAAAGAGACAGGCAGACAGACAGACAGACGAGTGTGTGTGTGTGTGTGTGTGTGTGTGTGTGTGTGTGTGTGTGTGTGTGACATACAGTATATTGTGAGTTCAGCCTACTGAAAATTAAGGGAAATCGCATGTGGAGTTGTTTCAAAACGAAAAGGCAAATCCTATAGTTCATTTTTAGTGATATATGAAGATTTTTCAATCATTTCACACCGGTCATAATACCACACAATTCGCTCGGCGGCGTTTACTCACTGTCGTATGCGGCGACATTTTCTGCTAGTGAGCTTGTTTCCATAAAAGACGTGTGGAATCTGTACCTTTTGTTTACATTAGAAGTTCCAGGAAACAATCTGTACACATTTTTAGTTCAATCGATGTACGTATCTTTGAGTGGTTTAAACCTAATGTTATGTTATGCCGGAATTTATTTTCAGTATTATCCCCCTTGGTTAAGGAGGGCAGGCTGGGTGACGACAGTGGTAAAATGTCGCGTGGATGTTGTCTTTGTTTACCAGTTGGTGTATTTGACCACTCTGGTGATTTCGTTTGATTGAACTTTGTCAACACACACATGGATTCGCCGTCACACACACACACACACACGCACACGCGCTCCGACTGTTAGGTACCAATTTAACCTTCCTTGCATCCTTAAATGGATCCTCAAGCAAAGAGGCTCAAAGATTCTCTGTGACATTTTATACCGTTTACATAACGACTTTAGTTTTTCATCAACTTATTTCCTTACCACACTTTCTTTCTGTTGTACTTTCCACCCTTCGCTGGCTGCTTTGGGTTCTGTTTTTGAACCCTTGATGATGAGAAAATCACAGAGTTATAAACTGTGGTATATCTCCATTTGATGCCAAGACAGCACAGAGGCTATCAACCGTGTTTCCTTGATGAGTCCGATCCAACAGACGGAAGGCTTCGGAGCAGGCAATTTGAATGGTTCTGTGTTGGATTACGTTGGTTCTCATAAGCTGCTAGGCAAAGGGTTAACCTTTATTATGTTTCCATAATTCTTCTGTTCACATTTTCTTTCTTCCACCTACCCCGTTTGTTTGCTTAAATGTTAGTAAATCTTTGCCACGGCGTTACTGTCACGACCGAAGAATTGATAACCTGCAATTGTTTTATATATACATACATATTACAGGCTCTATTCAAGAATTGAGACCATTCATGTTGTTCTGTTCTCCCTTCTCCTACACTCTGGAGATAGAGCGGAAGAACACGGTGGAGGAGACGGCTGTGGCTATGTGAAGTAGAAGTTGTAGCAGGCGGTGCCACAGAGGGCAACATGAGACCTGACTCTCCGACCTGTGGTCAGACACTGCACAGACATCCGGACTTCTCAAAACGGTGTTTTTGTGGACAGAGTAGTGGTGTGTGTGTGTGTGTGTGTGTGTGTGTGTGTGTGTGTGTGGTAGATGGCATGGGTGCTAAGGATTTGAAGGAAGCCCTTAAGCAGGCATGGTTTTTACTGTTTAATTTAAGCGGTATATGTTGTGCCCCGTGACAAAGACTAATGCATGAATCTACTACTTTCTAAGTCCAAGCCCACAGTTTAAGCTATGGAAGCACTCTGACACCCCCCCCCCCCCCCCCCCCCCCCAAAAAAGGCCAAGGTCGTCCTGGCTTGTGGATTGCTGAAGGAATCCTGTTGGATTAGTGCCCTGGAGAGGACCACATCCTGCTCGAAAAATCCTAGGCGACCTCACTGAGGATCTGCGGGGCCAGCTTGTCACTACACGTCTTGGAACGTTGACAGAAGAGTCGGTTTGCCCAAGACAACGCACCTGCTGACCAGTTAGCAGTCACCATGGCAACTCTGCACCATTGTGACTTGCAGCATATTGATCAGCCACCCTACTGTCCAGACGTGGCCCCGTCAGACTTTTTACTCTTGTTCCCCAACCTTGAATCACAACTGGCTGGACGACGGTTCCGGGACGAACAATGACGTCACGGCTGCAATAGGAGCGTCATTTTTTCTTTTCTTTTTTTTTTTTTTTTTTCCCAACCATACCCCTTTTTTACGCGACAGGATCAAATCACTGAACCTTCGCTGGAATAAATGTTGTGGAGGTGGACGGTGACGATGTTGGAAGAAAAAGAAAAGAAAGAAAGCAACAAAAAACATCCAACTGTGGCTGCTTCACAGATAGGTTGTGAGCACTTGTCAGCCATCGTACGTGCACACTTTATGACAGTCGGATGGAGTTCAGTGTTTTGAAAGACTCTATGAACTCTGCAATGGACAGGGGACAATATGTACCCCTTTGAAAGCAGTCAAAACTCTTGAACGATGTTCACAAAAGTGCGTGTGTACAGGTCATACGACAGGGGGAGGTGAGGAGCGAAGATGAGGGCTTGGGCAGTGACAGTCAACATGAAGCGGTCTGTGGGAAGGTGTTGGCAGCACAATGCTCCCACTGAAACCCACTCCACTGCTGGGAGTCTTCTGGTCCATGATCGTCAGACCGAAAGAGGGTGGGAGGGAGAGAGAGAGAGGGGGGGGGAGAGAGAGAGAGAGAGAGAGAGAGAGAGAGAGAGAGAGGAGAGAGAGAGAGAGATAGAAGATAACAAACAGAAAGACAGACAGACAGAGACAAAAAAGACTGTCGGAGACAGAAACAGAGACAATAAGATAGACACAAAACATGGTTAAAACGACGAAATAGTTCGGTCGTTAACCTGGTGGGGGGAGGTGGGGGGGGGGGAGAGTGAGAGAGAGAGAGAGAGAGAGAGAGAGAGAGAGTATGTTTAGGTTATATAGATGTGGATATCTCAACTCGTGAGAGAGAGAGAGAGAGAGAGATAGAGAGAGAGAGAGAGAGAGAGAGAGAGAGAGAGAGAGAGAGAGAATACGAATACGAATACGAATATACGAATTCAGGTTAAGGCTATTGCCCATACTGAAGGGGTTGTACCCATAATATACATATTCATCATTATCATCATCAAAATATTAAAAAAAGAAAGAGAAAGAATATGTTAGAGTTATATGCATGTGGCTATCTTCTCGCTCATTCGTCTTCTCTCGCTTTCTTTCTGTGACTTTGGTGGCCCTCTCTTGTTTTTCTCTTTTCTTTTTTGCTTCTCCGCTCTCCTTTTTTCCTTCTGCTCTGTTCTTTTTTCTCTCTCTCCCCCCCCTCCCCCCCCCCTCCAATTGCTCCTCTCTCCTCTTTCTTGTCGTTTCTCCTCCTCTTTTTTCTTTGGCTATCGGTAGTTCTCTCTCTCTCCCCCTTCCCTTCTTGTTCTCTCTTTTTCGTGTTCTTTTTCTCTCCCTCCTCCCCCCCTTCCTTCTCCTCTGCTCCTCTCTTCTCTTCCTTTTCCTTTTCCTACTCGGTGTCTTCTTCTACTTCTCGTTGTTCGTCTCTGTTCTCCATATTCTAAGAGAGTCTCGAGAAGCGAGATTCTGTTCGTGGGTGATCTTGCTGGTTGTGGGTTGGCTTGTTCGAATATCTGCACTCAACCGCCAATGCTACTGTAGGCCTGGGCGCGGGACGGAGGGCGGGAGGGAGGGAGGAGGAGGCGCTCGCGGCGCCAGCTCGCTCCCTTCGTCCCTATCTCTCTCTCTTTTCTGCTATCTAGTCTTTTTTCTCTCGTCGCTCCTCTCTCTCTCGCGCTCTGCTCGCTCTCTCTCTCTTCCTCGCTTCTCTACTTATGGAGGGTTAATATGGATGTGGATATCTCACAACTACAATACAAACTACCAGCGAGAGGAAGGGAGGGCTAGATTGAGTTAGTGTATGTCTGAGTTAGCCAGAGATATTAGTGGAGAGATCTCAGGAGGATGCTCAGTTGTCTTCCTCGCATACTCTCTGCTCCTTCCTCCTCTCTCTAGCTGCTCTCGCGTCTCTCTCTCTCTCCTCCCTCTCTGATCGCCTACTGTTCTCGTGCTCCTCGGTTTTCTTTTTTCTTTCTTTTGCTCTCCTCCCCCCGCCCTCTTTCTTTCTTTCTTCGTCCGGCGGCTCTCGTTTGGCCCCTCTCTCTCTCTCTCTCTGAGGCGGCCGTCTTCTTCTCATTCTTCTTCTGCGACTCGTCCTCTCGTCTTCCCCGCTCTCCCCCCGCTCCCTCTCGCGGCTCCTCGAGCGTCTCGCTTCCCAGCGCTAGCTTCTATCCGCTCTCTCTTTTTCACGTCCCTTCCGTCCCCTTTCTTCCCTCCCTTTTCTGCTCCCTGACACCCGCTTCCCCCATCCAGTTGCTAATAAAAACCGAACTTTTGTACTCCGCCTGGTCTCTTTCCGACTTTCCCTCCCTCCGACTGCCACACAACTCGAAGACCCACCCAACGCATTAATTGAAGCTCATAGTTAGACATGAGGGTAGTAAACAGGTGATGGTCCTTTGGTTCTTCGGTTTTCTTCTCCCCCCCTCTTTTTTCCCTTATTTTTCCCCTCTTTTCTCCTTCGTTTTTATTCTCCAACCCCGCCTCTCATCTTTTTCTTTCTCTCTTTTGCCCCCATCCGTCCCCCTTTTTTCTCCTCCTCTTCACCCATTCCTTCCCCGCCTCCTCCTCGTTTCTTTCTGTTCTGTACCTGTCTGTCGGTCTGTGTCCCTCCTCTGTCCTCTTCCTCTCTCTCCTCCCTCTCCTCCTCCTCTCCTCTCTCCATCCCTCTCCCCCTCCTCGCTCCAAACAACCCAAAACACCAAAAAAACACTCCCCCTCTCTCGTCTCTTGTGGGTAGTGTTGTGTGTGGTAGTGTTTGTGTGTGTGGTGTGTGTACTAAAATCCCTCTTTGGTGTATGGTCCACATGAGAGAGAGATAGAAGAGAGAGAGAGGAGAGAGATGACAAAGGGAGAGAGACAGAAAGAGCGAGATTGATACAGTAATAAGATAGAGAGAGAGAGAGAGGAACAACAGACAGACCGAGCCAGAGACAGATAGAAACAAACAAGGCGGCAGACAGAGAAGGCAGAGAAACCAGAAAAAAACCAGAGAAACAGAGAGAGACGGAGAGAGAGAGTAGAGGAGAGAGAGAATATGAGAGAGCAAAGTAGTCGAAGAGTTTCGAACCCACAATTTCTTATTTAAGTTTTGTTATTTTTTTTCATTACAAAAAAACTCTCTCTCTCTAAAAAGTGAACGAAGTAAATTTCATCGAGATTCCTGTGCGATTAAAAAAGATAGAGAGGTCATTGACAAGGGTATGACGCGTGTGGGCGTTCAACTTTTTCCCCACTTCCTCGCCATAATCTCCTGTTTCGGTCTGTTGGTCTGCCATCCGCAGGTCCATGGTCCACATCCCAAACCACCAGGAACAGCGACCCTAGAGCGAGGCCCTAATCCCACACCTGCTACTTGACCGTACCACACTCACCCCCCCCCCCCAATCACAACAACCCCGAGACGCAAACCTATCGCCTTGTGATATAAATGTAATGATTTGAAATAACTGGCTTGATAATAACGGAAGACGCCCACCAAAATAACCACAGTTGTGGCGAACTGATATCTGCTCTGTTTTTTGCTAATCATTGGTGTCTTCTTTGTTGTCCTAACATGTTCCAAAAGATCCCTCTTCAATCACCAACCCGTCTTCATCTTCCTCCCCTCATTTTTGTTTTCAAATAATCTTTTTTTCACCTTTGTTTTCATCTCTTGTCCTTTCTTCTCTTGCGCTTTGTTGTTATTTTTGTGTCACCCATCTCCCTTTTTGCTCTTGTAATCATTTGTTTATTTTAAGTCGTTTTTTTGTTTTTTTTTTTTTTTTCCTTCTTCTTCTTCCTCCTTTCTTTCCTTTTCTTCTTTCTTTCTTCTTCTTCCCCTCCTCCGCCTCCTCCCCTCTTCCTTCTCGTTTCCCTTCCCTCCTCCTCCCACTCCTTGCTCGCTCGGGTCACCCTCCTCCTCTTTCTTCTTCCTCTTCTTTCCCTTGTTCCTGTTTCTCGTTTCCTCTGTTTCTTGTTCTTTCCTTTCTTCTCTGCTTCTTTCCTTCTGCTTCGCTTGTTCCATTTAAAATTATTTATCCGATCAGCTTTTAAATCGCGTGCGAGTGTGGTCCTCGGAACTTACTGTAGCGGCGTCTCAGGAGATGATCCTGGCACCGTAGTAACACCTGTTAATGAAACTGAAACTTCTTCCTCTTATCTTGTTCATCTGTTGTTGTTCTCCCCTCCTCCTCCCCTTTTTCGTTCTTTTCCCTTTCCTCCCCCTGCCGCTCTGGCCTTCTCCCCTTTTCCCGCCCCTTGTTTTTTTCACCCTCTCCTTTTTCGTTTCTTCTCCCCTCTTCTTCCTTTTCTTTCCCCCCTTTCTTTTCTTCTTTTTATCTCTCTTCCCCTTTCGTCTTTCAACTCCCTCCCTTATTCTTTCTCTTCCCCCCTTTTCCTCTTCCTTCCTTTCCTTTTCCTCCTTTCCTTTTTCCTTTTCTCTTCTCTTCCTGTTTCTTTTCATTCACTGCTTCCTTTCTCGCCCTTCCTATCCTTTCCTCCTTCTCTTCCTTTTCCCCTCCTTGCTTTTGTTCCCCCTTCCTTTCTGCCCTCCCCTTTTCGTTCTTTTTCCGCCCCCCCCCCCCTCCTTTTTCTGTTCCTTTTTCCCCTCCTCTTCTCCCCCTCCACCCCCTTTCCATTTTTTCTCCCTCCCTCCACCCCGATCCGTTAACTTTTCTTCTTCTCTCTTCTTCTTCTGCTTCTTCGTTTTCCCACCGCTCTAAATCGTGCGCAGTGTGGTCTCGAAACCTAGTGTAGCGTATATGGAACAAAGTCCACCCGCAGTGACACCTGTTAATGAAACTAAAACTAATACTACTACTACTACTACTACTACTACTACTACTACTACGACTACTTCTCTTCTTCTTTTTCTTCTTCTTCTTCTTCACGCCTGGTGCTGGCTGGCTGTCATGTGAAAGTGCAGAGTGAATGACCCAGTCTGCAGTTGTCGGAAAATAGTCCTTCCCTTTCCCCCGGTTTGGGATGATATCTGTCAAAACTGTACCAAGTAGGGGGTCATTTCTGGGGGCCCCTATCATGCAAAGTCTAGCAGGACTAATAGACAGGGTATGATGTCTCTGTGGGATTTTTTTTTTTTTTTTTTTTTTTTTTTTTTTTTTTTTTTTTTTTTTTTTTTTTTTTTTTTTTTTGGGGGGGGGGGGGGGGGGGGGGGGGGGGGGGGGAGGGAGTGAGAGACGTAAACTTTTTTTAAAAAAAACGCCAGAAATGTGTCAGTATCTTTCTTCCGTCAAATCAGATGAAAATGTTTATCTCTTCAGAAATGAAAAAATCACGTCTGGTGGGGACATCTCTGAACAAGGTTTTCAAGGGGTCCACTGTAAAGTGTTTATGTCTGGCATCATTTAAATCCCCAACATTTTATCTGAATGTGTTTTGTAGTGAGTGGGTACACTGTAAAGTATTATGTCTCACATCATTTAAATCCCAACATTTTATCTGAATATGTTTTTGTTTTGAGTGTTACTTCCCATGAAATGCACCACGGAGTTCCTTCGTCTTTTAATAGAGACGAACTGATGTACATGTAGTGGCCTGTACGCGAACGGCACACGACTCTTCCTTACCGGCCGCCTGTGGCACACGGTAAACATTTTTTTCAGGTTTGGACAGAACTGAAACAAATCTTAAATAAATGTTAGCGAACCGCCCAGAGAAACGTGAACAAACGAGTCACAAGTGTTTTATCTTGTGACTCGTTTGTCCACGTTTCTCTGGGCGGTTCGCTAACATTTATTTAAGATTTGTTTAGATTTCCGCCTGCAGTCGTCTCACTTTGCAACTAGAACTGAAACGGTTTGTTACCTGTCTGCCAGTTCCATTCCTTTTTCAAAGATCTTTGCCATCAACCTGTGCTTTAGATTAGATTTCAGATCGGTGTAAGGGATGAAGAATCTGCTCAACTTTTTATTTTTGGCATTCTTGGCAAGCTGATGAAACTACTTCATTGCCTCGAATGCCGACATGACAGGGAACTAGTAAACCTATGTTGTAACATCAAATTCCAGAGAAATGAATGCTTCAAACAATTTCAGCAGTTGAGGGTGTTTTAGGTTACGGCCAGCAATGGCGTTAAAAAGAGAAAGGTGGTTAAAGAGAATGAGGACATTTTTATGGTTTGATTCAGAGACCATTTGAAGTGCTAGGACTAAGGCTGGAAGCTTAGCAGTGTAGAAGGCGCTGTATGCAGGAATGTGTTTAGAACATTTCTGAGAGCGAGCTGTTGTGCAATACACAAAAGAGGCAACCCCTGTTTAGATTTGCAGCCATTAGTAAATATTCTTTGAAAAGGATGTACATTCAGAAGATAGTGGTAAAACTGCCGTGTACCTTAAAGAGCTAGTGTAGTCTTTGCGGTATGAGGCCAGATCAAAGTCAATCACCGGGGTGAGGCAAGTGGGTCGTCAGGAAATTTGGACGAATCACACACGACTCCTAATGTCTATGTCAGTGCTCTTTAAATGAAATTCTAGTTCACAATGTTGGATGGGACGGGGATCGTCTTCAGCCTTCTTAAGGAACTGCGGGTCGAAAACAGTCACAACAGGACTTGGGCGGGGGAAGGAGGTGTTAGAAAAGAGGTTCAAACAATTGTTCAAATAAAGTTTCAGCCGGCGTTGGGGTGTGGCGGTTCCCCTGCCTCTGTATAGACTGTGCACAGGGGTGGTGTGGAATGCACCCAGACTGAGTCGAAGCCGTTGATAGTGGAGCGAATCCAAAGATCTGAGGTCGGAAGATCTGGCAGAAAACGTAGACAACACAGCCGTAGTTCAGTTTAAGGTGGATCAGACCCCTGTGAACAGTTACAAGAGTTTTCTTTTCAGCGCCCCAATCTGTATGTGCCGTAACTTCAAGAAAACGTTCTGGCACTACTTTCTTGCTAGAAGTTTCCAGTTGCTGGTTGTCACATTTAAAGTTCAGTTTTTTATCGTAGACAACTCCCAGAAATTTGGCTTCTTTCACAGTTGGACGAATTTCAGGGTTAGCAAAGTACTCTCGAAAGTTGTGAAAATGATTACACCAAGCTTTGTTACCTGAAAAAGTACACCCATTTTACTCGTTCCACTTCCGGATCTTGTCCACTCAAAGTTGCAGTCGACGTTGTATGCCAGTGTTGGTGGCTCCAACTGCGTAAAGTACAAAGTCATTGATAAAAAGCGAGGACTCAGAACCGTGGTTTATATAGGATGGTGCAACCTCAAGCTGCTCTCCCTCTTCTGCTGGCTGATGTGACCACACAGGGAACAAACAGCAAGAGCCTGAGCCAGGTCAAAAAAAAATAGCAACCATAATTATGTTGTTTGTTTATGAAGGCGTTACGGACGGCGTTTTCCAGACGGAGTAAATAATCAGTGGTAGACTAGTACTTGAGGAAACCGCTCTGTTCTTTGGCTAATAGGCCATCGTTTCCATATTCCGCATCAAACGGGTGTTGACCATCTTTTCCAATAATTTGTAAAGGCAGCTGGTTAGAGCCACTGAGCGATAATTAGGATGGTTGGTCAAGTCTTTAGCGGGCTTGGGAACAGGAAAGATGAAGGCTTTCCAGCGGGAGGGCGGAAAATGCCGTGTGGTCCAGACAGGAGTGTACTCTTTTAGAAAAGTCTACAGACAGCTCTCAGGGAAATGATTAGGAACTACGTAATGGATATCATCAAGATTAGTAACTGAATCACGAGAGAGAGAGAGAGAGAGAGGAGAGAGAGAGAGAGGAGAGGGAGAGGAGGAGAAGAGAGAGAGAGAGAGAAGAGAGAGAGGAGAGAGAGCGAGAGAGGAGAGAGAGAGAGAGAGAGAGAGAGAGAGAGAGAGAGAGAGAGAGAGAGACTGACACTGATTTTTATTGGTATTAGCTTTTCACAGCCTTAGTGCCAACGGGAAACAATTTACAAACTAGTACAGAACGATTTGCGACGAGTAAAGAAGAAATACTCAACGCACGCACGGACGCGCACGGACGCACAGACGCACGCACGCACGCATGCTTGCTCATTTGCACAACTGCTTCAACCATTAGCAATTTCTAGCTAAGGTTACATTCCACATCCACGCATACACAAGGAATGATAATAATGGGGAAAAATTCCACACTCGACCATCCAGCTGTAATTGTTAGAATACATCGCGTCCATCACAAGTCAAAATTTCGTGTTATTTTCTCATTTTAGATTCTGTTTTGTGTGTTGTTGGCTTTTTCCTTCCGCTGCTAATTTTTTTCCCTTTTCTTTCCGTTTTTCTTCCGTTTTTCTTTCTCTTTCTTTTCTTCCTCGTAATTTTTTTTTTTTTTTTTTTTTTTTTTTTTTTTTTTTTTTTGGGGGGGGGGGGGGGGTTGTCTTTTTTCCCCCAGTCCTATTTTGCCATCGTTCCTTTTTTTTTCTTCGTATCAATGTTGCTCAGCGGAAAGTTTTTTGTTCCTTGTACTATTTGCCTCGACCATAAATTTTAAAAGCGATATTATCATTTCTTCATTTCGGGTCTAAGAATACTTACTAAATCATGTCTTCTCACAACAGGTAAAAAAACAAGCTATAACTATTTCGGATTGTCTCATATGCAAGGCAATGAAAAGTAAATTTACATTCGTCTTCAACGTCCTCACAACACATTAAGCACAACTGATCACTTTCCTGGTCGTCAACAAACCATCTTTG
>JADBJO010000758.1:264869-279869 GCA_016801955.1 Conus betulinus | reverse complement strand
GGGCAAAGCGCTGGAAGGTTAAATTTAATGAGAACAAGACAGAACCGATAAATATCATTCGAGATCGCAAACAAAATGTATCCACTGACATTCGGTAACACACCTCTGCAGCCAGTTAAAAACACACAAACATCTTAGTCTGATGTTCAAAATAACTGTAGATGGGATGAACATATCAGATGTACGGTAAAGAAGGTTGATATGTTGACTGCTTGCTTACGAAACTACTAACATAAGATATCAAGGAAAGCATTAGATACCATGTTTACATCATTCATCTTGCCGCACTTTGACTACGCTAATATTCTATGGGGACAACGGTAGTAAGACACAAGCAAACATGCTAGAAAATATTCGTTAGAAGCAATTCTCATCATCATATGAGACGTACGTGTCAAAGACACAAGTCACAAAAAATGTATGAAGAGTCTGGATTCTGTTCCTTAAAAGACAGGAAAAGAAGACACAAATTAATCAAGTTTGATTTTAAAAAAAATTGGTCAATGGTTTGTGTCCAGAACACTTAAGTAGCCTAGTACCAGATCTGGTATCACCAAGAAATCCATATTCACGGCAAAGACCTCTTGAAAGACACTGCCTCTATGTAAAATATAGGTATACAAAAGCTCATTTATTCTAACCGCAACTTAATTCTAGAACGACCTTCCAGATAATATAAAATCCACAAAATCTCTTAGCGAATTCAAACTTTTAATTTCAGGGGATGACTCTGTTGTACCCTATTATTACTATCATGGAGACAGAGAAACGAGCAGATTCACCAGTGCAGACTCCGCCTAGGAATGAGTGATTTAAATCAAGACCTAGTTAACCTTTATTTAACAGCAGATCCAGTTTGTCAAAGTGGTACCGATTCAGAAACGGCCGAACATTTCCTATCATATTGTCCAAATTACACTAACATCAAAAGAGACACGATTTCCCCTCTTCCACCCAATCTACTCAAAGCTGGTATTCTTCTCCGCGGTAAACAATTCCTCCGACGTGAAAATGATGAAGCTATATATTCAAAAACTGTTCATCGCTTTAGTAAACAATCTAAAGGTTTTTTTAAGAACATGTTAAAAAAACTTCGCTTTCAGTAAAATGACATAAATGTCTACGATAATGAAACATTAGAGCAGAACTCTCTCTCTCTCTCTCTCTCTCTCTCTCTCTCTCTCTCTCTCTCTCTCTCTCTCTCTCTCTCTCCATCACCACCACCACCACTAGAACAACAAGAAGAACACTCAGTCAAAAATAGTGGTTAATGATGCATCTCAAAATAGTCAGGGTCAGACCAGCAGCAAACAACACATTATCACCTCGTCAGCTCTTTGCACAACTACAGGATGACACCGATGTCTCAAATGTCATTATAGCTGATTCGGCCATACGAAACATTATCCCAAGCCTCCTATTCTACAAAGGTAAGAGCCAAATCATCAGTGTTCCAGGTCTCACTGTCGATATTCTTATTCACTGGCCTAAATACATTCCACGCAACAATAATCATACTTCACATTGGAATAAACACGTGCAAAACATCCATCTGTCACGGAAAACATGAATGCAATTAATCAAAAAAAAAACATCAAACATGTTTTCCCTCAGGGTAGACTATTGGCTGCCTCCATCATCCCCCCCCCCCCCCCCCCCCCCCCCCCCCAAACCCCAATGGGACAACATCCCCACAAAAAGACCGTACACCTCTCAACCTTGACCGTCGCAAAATTGTGTGTGCTAAAGAAAACATTGTGTATGCCGACCACACCTCCATTTTCATCACCAAAAGCGGAGCTCCACGAAAGGACACCGACTCCGATCACTTCCACCCCAGCCTCAAATACGCCGACCCAAATTACTGCAGACAGCCACTGCTGAGAACGCCCATTATAAGACCATGTGGCGAGAGCTGGATGCAGTCCCTCACACACCCCAGCCTCCCAACTACGATACGAACACCAACGAGACACTGCTCTCGTTTGGTGGTCAATGCCACAGCAGCCCGCAGACCTCCATCCTGCTCCCGGTCCAACAGCCACCTACAATGCCTCGAACAACAGATGAGTCTATTCCCATCCTCCACCTCTGGCGACGCGACATCCAGCTACCTCTGTCTCATCTTTGACAACCCGACATCCAGCTACCCATCCTGCACCTCTGGCGACCCGACATCCACCTACCCCTGTCTCACCTTTGACAACCCGACATCCAGCTACCCATCCTCCACCTCTGGCGACCCGACATCCAGCTACCCCTGTCTCATCTTTGACAACCCGACATCCAGCTACCCATCCTGCACCTCTGGGGACCCGACATCCGCCGTCCTATCTTCCACCTCTGGCGCCCCGACTTTCAACTTCCCATGTACTGCCTCCGCCCCACAAAACATGTCCACGCAATGTGTGTGTTTTCGAGACTCAAGTGTGAGACATACACAAAGTGTGTGTGTGTGTGTGTGTGTGTGTGTGTGTGTGTGTGTGTGTGTGTGTGTGTGTGTGTGTGTGTGTGTGTGTGTGTGTGTGTCCGTAAATGCGAGCGTGCGTGCGTGTGCGTGTGTATCAGTGTGTGTGCTGAGTGTGTGGGTGCGTGAGTACAAGCGCAAGCGTGAGAGCACAGATTTATATACAAGTTCCACTATGTTAAATACAAGTACCAATATGTTTAAATACCTACACCCCACCACTCCATTCCCCCCATCCCCTCACTTCCCTTTTTATTGTTATTATCACTTTTTTCCCGAACAAGTATAGAGATGGTCTACTCATGGACACTGAGAATGTGTGAACACACAACACTTATATCTGTTTTTGTTTGCCCTCAGAACATCGATTGTGTTTATTGCTCTGTACTTCCTATCTACCAGCGTGTGAAGATAGTTGTCGTCTTAGGCTGACACTACAAACTTTGTAGTGTCATCGTTGCAATTTCAGAGTGACTTGTGTACACCAGCAACTGTGGTAGGTGGCTCGTGCAGGTGCTGACGTTTTTTGGTGCTCGTGCAGGTGCTGCCTCCTGACATTGGGACCAATTTCTCACCGCCACAGATTGTTCGTGAATTACATTTTAAAAGAAAACGGCTTTTTTTTTTCTTTTTTTTTTTTTTTTTTTTGTTTTTTTTACTTTTTTCCCCTTTTCTTAATCTACACTCTTTAAATCTGCTCTAAAGTGGATTGTGCTCATAGCACTAATGGCATCCTCTTATTTGCACCGCTGTAAACATTGATTTTTTCTTTTTGTTTCTTTTTTGTGTTATCGTCATTCACTGTTTTAGGCTTAATACTTTGCTAATCTTTCTTTCTATTTGTTCGACATTGTGCTCCAGCCATTACTCTTTTTGTTGTTTGTTGTTTACTGGTTTATTGAGTTTTCTAAAGATATCTGTCTTTTGGCATAATAGTTAACCTTTCTTTCTGTGCGTTGTCATCATTGTGCGTTATCCACAAACGTTACTTTTCTTACCTGCAATCTGGTTTATTGATCTAAAATTCTCTGTGTCTCTTTTGTGTGGTGAAAACTGTCTTCCTCGTCGATTTTGTGTCACTTTCCCTTACTACCCATGCCTTCCCATAATCCCGCTATTCCAGGACTTAAAGTTGGACATCTCAATTTCTATCATTTATTTAATAAGGTCCATGAAATCTCATCACTCTTAAAACAATCACCCCATCCAGTAAAAGTATTTAGAGTAAGTGAAACAAGGGTAGACTCTCTAATCACAGATAATCTTATTAGCATTCCTGATTACAACATAGAACGACGCGACAGTGATCAAACCCAACATACTGGCCTTGCCGTATACATTCATCAATTAACTGCTAACACTACCCGACGCAGAACTGATCTTGAAACTAATACTGTTGAATGTATCTGGATTGAAAAAAAAACTCCAAATCACCGCCATTAATAGTCGGACATTTAGATAGATACCCATCTTCTACATACGAATGGTATGACAACTTTGTACAAAAGATGGATCGGATCTGTCACAAAAATTCAAATATACAACTGTTAGGGGACTTTTAATATTGATATGTGAAAACAACAACCAGCCTGGACAAGTACACTGTCACTTAATGCACTCCATCACTTAGTACAAACCCCAACGAGAATAACTAAAACAACTGCGATCTTGTATATACAAACAATAAATCTGCAATATTAGATGTTTCAGTGGTATATTCTGGTATTAATGATCACTGTCCAGTCTTCTGCACGTGGTCCTTCAGACTCCCAAACCACCACCCAAGGATCACACGACCATCCAATACCGGTCTTTCGAAAAGTTTAACGAAACAGCATACCCCTTTGACTTAAACATTTCCCATTTCACTTCAACTTATAATTCTCCGACGTTAACGATGCACTGTCCTTCTGGTACTGCACATTCTTCACCATCAGAAATAAACACGCGCCGTTACATCAAAAAAGAGCTAGGCATCCGCAGATGAACCCGTGGTTAACAACAGAATTGCTGCAAGAAATGGTTGTACGTGACCAAATCAAGGCAGCAAATTTATTTGACGAATACAAAGAGCAGAGAAACTTTGTTTCAAACGAGGTTGAAAAAGAAGCCAAACGAGACTACTTCAGTCAAATGATTACGGATGCAAAAACCACGGCGCCTATGTGGCGGGCAATAACACTATTGTACACAACAAGCGTACAGATTCACAAAATTCAAACACAAACATCACTCCGGACGAATTTAATACCCACTTTCTGTCATTATTAGATATCATTACTCAAGCTCCACAGATTATAAGAGCACCAAATGAATATACATGCCCAACTTCCTTAATATCATTTTGCAAACAAAAACCTGGATCCAGTAACTCGCTCAAATTCCTCTTCTTGCTGTACATAAAGCAGGAATGCACATAACTCGCTTAAAGAATAAAAAATACATGGGTCCTGATAACATACCCGTATTTCTTCTCAAACTCGCTGTACTTTACATTGCTGAGTCTCTTACATAATATATAATTTATCCATTGTAGCTAATGTCTTCCCTCAAGCGTTCAAAAATGCCAAAGTGATCCCCCTTCCAAAATCAAACGACTTGTCGGATCCAAATAATTTCAGACATATATCCTTACTATCAATTCTATCCAAACCCCTCAAAAGACACATACACACACATGTATCTCAGTTCATGGAGAAAAAAAAACTATTCCACCCACTTCAATCTGGATTCTGATCTAATCACTCCTGCCATACAGCATTATCACGAATGTGTGACTCATGCCTTTCAAATATAAACCAATCACAAATGACAGGGGTTGTCTTTCTTGACTTCGAAAAGGCGTTTGATCTTGTTGATCATTCCATTCTTCTAAAGAAAACTATCTATCTACTTAACCGTACCCCGTAAGTCTTATTATTCCAATCATACTTGAACGATAGGACTCAGTATGTGGTGCGTAATGGCAAAACCTCCGCTTCAGACTTTCTCAGACATGGAGTCCCCACAAGTCTCAGTACTAGGCCCCCTCCTATTCTGCATCTTCATCTATTTTACTATTGTCCGTATCAGATGATGACTTGTCACTCCAACGAATGATGTTGATCTACAGACGATAGCTTCTCTCCAGGAAAGTCTAAACGACGAGTCAGACTGGTGTCATTCAAACTCAATGGTTATACACCCAGCAAAACCAAATCTATGATTATGACTACCAACCAAAAGCACCAATTGACCCCTCTTGCCTCGTGAGCATCATGTTTTAGGGGTAACGATAGATAAAGAATTGAAATGGCTATCTAATCTCAATAACGTATGCATGGTAGTCTCAAAACACCTTTTCCTGTTATCTCAATTAAAGCACTACGTCAACAGTACTGTGCTTAAACTTTTCTTCAATGCACACATAATGTCACGTATCAATTACGCTTCAACAGTGTGGGACGGGAGTAGTGATGTCCACAAAAAAAGGCTGAATTCTCTCCATAGACGCGCAGCAAAACTCCTCCATTCAGCTGTTTCTCTAACAACAGACGAAAAACTAAAAAGGCTGAAAATGATTCCTCTGAGTAAGCAACTGGAATTCAATAAAGCATCATTTATGTTTACAATCTTTAAATATACTATGCCATGTTATATCAATGCCCTTTTACAAGATCGAACAGCTCTTCTTGCTCGACGAAATTCCTTCTTCCCTACCCACGCATTGATCTATGCAAAAGAAGCCCAGCTTACTCTGGACCATATGTCTGGGACTCACTTCCACCGAATCTACAAAACATGAATACTTAAAACTTTTCAAGAAACATTTGCATAAACATTTTATGTCTCAGTAATTTGATTATTCGATTAAAATGATTAGCGTCCATTCGCAAAGTCTTCTGTGAACCATACTTCGAACACATCGTCTAAACATATAACCTACTCCGTTAAATCGCTCATCCCCACTCCCACTCTGTATACCATCCCTTTTCTTCCCCCCCCCCCCCCCCCCCTCCCCCTCCTCTCTGACCTCTCTCGCTGTAGTTTTTGTTTGTTTGCTTGCTTGCTTGTTTATTTATTTGTAAGTTTCCTTGTTTTCACCACCATATCATTATCACTTTTATGAACAGCTTGCTTATCATTGTAGAATTAGATAACAATGTTGCTATGTTGAATTGTCAGTATGAATGAAATGTGTTGATACAATGTATGCGTGACAAGGTCAGATTGTAAGACTAGGCTTTGGCCTAAAATCTTCATCCTTGCGTATTAAAGACCAATCAATCAATCAATCAATCAATCAATCAATCAATCAATCTCTCTCTCTCTCTCTCTCTCTCTCTCTCTCTCTCTCACTCTCACTCACACACACACACACACACACACACACACACCCCCCCCCCCCCCCCCCCACACACACACACACACACACAACGTTTCATAAAAAAAAGTTTAATAATGTGTGAGTTGTTGATTCGCTTGCATTTTATTGCCTTTAGTGTTTACTCTTTCCTTTACTACTATCTTTTTTTCTATTTTTCCTTGATTTTGTACATGTTCGCATTTATGTATATATGCATGTGCAATGTATGTGCGCATGTAAATATTTAAATATATGTATACGTGTGGGTATGTATACCTTTGCGTCTATTATCTAGAACAGAAACTCTGATAGTCTCCTGGTATCTCCTTTGTCACATAAGTAATCAGTAACATTTGAACACATTATATGCGCTAGCTTGTTGTTGCTCAAATTTTGACATTTATTGTAAAACCATGTGACTGCAAAGTGGAAATCAAATTATTTAAACCAGACAGAGAGAGAGAGAGAGAGAGAGAGAGAGAGAGAGAGAGAGAGAGAGAGAGAGAGAGAGAGACAGACAGACAGACAGACAGACAGAGAGAGACAGAAAGAGAACCAGACAGACGGTGCAGATAGACAGAGAACCAGACAGACAGAGAGGCAGACACACGTACAGACAGAGAGGCAGACAGACAGACAGACAGAGAACCAGACAGACAGAGAGACAGACAGAAAGAGAGGCAGACAGACAGACAGAGAACCAGACAGACAGAGAGGCAGACAGACAGACAGACAGACAGAGAGGCAGACAGACAGACAGACAGAGAGACAGACAGAGAGGCAGACAGAGAGAGAGAGAGAGGTGGTGGGGGAGGGAGAGAGAGGGGGTTGAGGGAGAGGGGGTGGAGGGAGAGACAGAGGGGGGGGGGGAAAGAGAAGGGAGAGAGAAGAAGCACAGACAGACAGACAGACAGACAGACAGACAGACAGACAGTGCATTAAAGAAACAAAGGAAGACGGACAGGGGGAGATGAAGGGAAGGAAGAAAGACAGGAACAGATCACACAGCCTGCCAGGCCGGAGGTGCTCAACCCCCACCCTCAGCCCTCCTCACCTGCTGAGCTCGACCACCACCAGCCAGGAACTAACAGTCCGACAAAGACTGCACACACTGAAGGCCGACACTCACGAAGCCAGCTCCCTCCTCTCCCTTCTGACAGTCACGACCCCATATAACACGGGTCTAACAGTGCTCACTGTCATGGGTGGAGTCGTTCTCTGCGAGGTGGAAAAGCGGCGAACACCAAAGGGAGAGGTGGCAGCTCTCCTTTGAGGAACATGATGTGAGAGGTCAGTGTCAGGCGGCCCTTCCAGCCGGCGACGGCGGGTCTAGCCTGTGTCGCCGGGGGACAGCTCTTGGAGATAGGGGGCGATCAGTGATGGTGTTCTGCTTGAATTGACTACGATTAGCGTGGCCTGGTATACCATGCTCTGAGCCAGACAGGCATGGGGGCACTCCTTATGGGGTTGGGCTGAAAAATTCCCCTCTTGGCCGCAGTCTGCGTGGACCATAGAAGGGACTCATGCCACTTTCGTCCTGCTCCCTCTTTGAGGCGGCCTCACGCAGCACAGAACCATGCCATCCGAGCACGAAGAAGGCCGCCTGGTGGCCCTGAAGACAGTCTTTTGGTTGGGGGAGAGAGGTGAAATACAGCGACGCCCATCGTCGGCCGACAACTGAGCTCAGAAAGCGACAGACGACGGCCCCCACGCGGAACTCGCCCACCACTGACGGCGACAACACTTTCGTCCTGCTCCCTCTTTGAGGCGGCCTCACGCAGCACAGAACCATCGCCATCCGAGCACGAAGAAGGCCGCCTGGTGGCCCTGAAGACAGTCTTTTGGTTGGGGGAGAGAGGTGAAATACAGCGACGCCCATCGTCGGCCGACAACTGAGCTCAGAAAGCGACAGACGACGGCCCCCACGCGGAACTCGCCCACCACTGACGGCGACAACAGTTGCCACAGAATATGCAGACCTATGTCTGCGAGTATACCTTGTCCTTAAGGCCTCCGGCACATAGAACGTTGATCTCACCCATCAGCATCAGCATTAGTGCTCACTGTGAACAATACAAGCTTTCGCCGCCATCTGTCCAAACTGAGGGAAGAGGAGCCAGATGATAAGAATATTAAATAAGATAGTAAAAATAATGATCAACGAACTGTAAAGCAGTTCCAAATAAATGCGCATGGATGAAGAGGAGGTGGAGGGGGGGGGGGGGGGGGTGTGTCTTAAACACGACGTTAAGATCGCAGTGAAAACATCAATATGCTATGGTATATCAGTTCTTCTGTAGGCTTCAGTGTTATGCCCAAATAACTATCCGCATTAGGAATCTAAGGAGGAGGAGGACAACGACGACGACAAGTAGGAGGAGGAGAAGAAGAAGAAGAAGAAGAAGAAGAAGGAAGAAGAGGAAAAAGGAGGAGGAGGAGGAGGAGGAGGAGGAGGACAACGACGACGACAAGGAGAAGAAGAAGAAGAAAGAAGAAGAAGAAGAAGAAGAAGAAGAAGAAGAAGAAGATGATGATGATGATGATGATGATGATGATGATGATGATGATGATGATGATGATGATGATGATGATGAAGGAGAGGAGGAGGAGGAGGGGAAGGAGAAGAAGGAAGAGGAGGAGGAGGAGGAGCAGAAGGAGCAGCAGCAGGAGGGAGGAGGAGGAAGAAGGAGGAGGAGCAGAAGAAGAAGAATGAGTATATAAGAGTTCCATACATATGCACATAACCGGTTGAGACCAAGGCGTTTATCAGTCAGATTAAAACAGCGGGTTGAAGATGAAACCAAATGAAAAATGCACATGAAAGTCAAGTCATCTCTCAAGTAGGCAGATGGCGTCAAAATAAGCCAGCACGCTGAGTGGTCCACTGTGTGTCATGTTGATCAAGAGCAACGTCACAACTGACAGAGAAACGGTCCACTGTATGTGATGTTAACAACACCGTCACCACTGATAGCATGCAACTGGACATAGTATTAATTGTACAGTGTGAAATACACCTAATACTAGGAATGCACAGCTGACCTTTCAGAATGGGAAAGCAGTCCAGTGATCATCAGGAGGAATAGCATGAAACTGGACATAGTATTAATTGTACAGTGTAAATATACATAACACAAAGTTCTTACTCTACCTATGTCTCCTCAACATACAACCATACAAGCATTATCTTACCTAGGTATCACAAAACAGATGTGGTTTTAAGCTTGTCTTGAATGTGCTGAGAGAGTCTGGGATAACTTTTTTCCTTCTTGTTTTTTTGTTTGTTTGTTTGTTTGTTTGTTTTTTCATATTTTTTGTGTTCTAAGAATTATATGAACTACGTATCACAAAAGATGATGGTTTTAAGCTTGAGTCTTGAATGCGCTGAGAGAATCTGAGATAATTTTGTTTTTCTCTCTTTTGTTGTAGTTGTTGTTGTTGTTATTGTTGTTGTTGTATATTTTCGTGTTCTATTCTTTTTTCTCAGACTGGGTAATGTGCGGCAAGTGACTGACACCTGGTGTTTGCTTTCTGTGTGGGCAGTGGCAGGACAGCAGTGTGTAATAAAGACCATGGCTGACGCAAGGTGTGCAAATGTTCAGGCATTGAAACACACACACACACACACACACACACACACACACACACACACACACACACACACACACACACACACACTGTCAGAGACAGAGAGACAAACATACAAAGAGAAAGAGAAACGGACAGACAGCCAGACGGACAGAGGAGAGGCGAGAGAGTGACAGACAGACCCAGAGCGAGAAAGAGAGAGGGTTGGGGAACAGACAGACAGATATAGACAGACAGACAGGACAGGAGAGAGAGTGACTGACGGTGAGACCTAGAGAGAACTCAGAAAACTTTTGTTCGATCAAGGATTCACACACACACACACACACACACACACACACACACACACACACACACACACACACATGAGGGGGAAGGGAGGGAGGGACAGAGAGACAAACAGACAGAGAGGAGAGAGAGAGGGGGAGAAAGACAGGAAGGGAGAGGATCAGGAAGAAAGAGGGGGTGGGGGGGGGGGGGGGGAGGATGAAGAGAAGGATGATAATCCCAGACAGTGTGACATAAGCTAATATTGAAGTCACTGAAGATCGATCGCCGCTGACAAAAATGGACATGAGGAGAAAAAAAAGAATCCAGTGTCTAACAGGAAGCTTATGAAGACTAAGACTGATAGTAAAGACCTGAACACTCTACTCTAAACAACATCAAAGTTAAAGGAATCCAGTGTCTAACAGGAAGCTTATGAAGACTAAAACTGATGGTTAAGACCTGAACATTCTTCTCTGAACATCACAGTTAAAGGAATCCAGTGTCTAACAGGAAGCTTATGAAGACTAAGACTGATGGTTAAGACCTGAACACTCTACTCTAAACAACATCAAAGTTAAAGGAATCCAGTGTCTAACAGGAAGCTTATGAAGACTAAGACTGATGGTTAAGACCTGAACATTCTTCTCTGAACAACATCACAGTTAAAGGAATCCAGTGTCTAACAGGAAGCTTATGAAGACTAAGACTGATGGTTAAGACTGAACACTCTACTCTAAACAACATCACAGTTAAAGGAATCCAGTGTCTAATAGGAAGCTTGTGAAGACTAAGACTGATGGTTAAACTTTATTATCTCTCGTTAAAAAGAGAAATTACATTCGTGACTGCTGCCCTAAAAGTTAAGACATACATATTTATAGTTACAAACGTGACACTGAAAATTAAAATTACTTTCAAACAATAAAACATGCGTGTATCACCAACATGGGAATTTCAATCTTTCTCCTCCTTTTTGGTAGTGCAAATAAAGCATGCACTCAGCCACTCATAATTATATATACATACATGTGTGCACGTATGTGTGCGTGTGTGTGTGTGTGTGTGTGTGTGTGTGTGTGTGTGTGTGTGTGTGTGTGTGTGAGAGAGAGAGAGAGAGAGAGAGAGAGAGAGAGAGAGAGAGAGAGAGAGAGAGAGAGAGAGATCATCATTAAAAATCATTACGATAAGACATATTCCAGACAGTTCTATTCCTCACTGTTCCAGGACATGCACACGTAACACACACACACACACACACACACACACACACACACACACACACACACACTCCACCATCTATACTTTCCCGCTTGCTCACAGGTATACACACCCGCGCACATGCTTACGTCACAAGTGATCCACTGACTCTTCTTACACGCTGTGTTTTGTTTAAAAGCGCAATGGATTTGAACACAAAAAGCTCTTTTTTGTGCGCATCAGCTTAGCTCTGGGGACACAAAATCGTCTGCCTGATGGAAGGAGCTTAAACGGTCGCGCAAGCGTATGCCCGATGTCAATAACAATCGCACGAGCCTTGTTGACCCGCACGCCTTTCATACAACTCACTCATACTCTCCTGTCTCTTACCAACAATCTTACCACAGATGCTCACAACGCTATCCAAGAGTTTGCTGTTTTTCAAATTAAGATTTCCATATCAGCAAATGCATGTAAAAGTCAGGACAGACTCAACAAAACTCCTGTAAAAAGTTTTAAGAATTTTTGGCTGGACATGCAGATTCCTCAATTTGCGTAGAAAATACATTCTGGTTTGCATTTTTTGTATGCGGACCTGGTGTGTGCATTGAAAGTGAGCTTATTGTCTAACGTTGTGCCCAGATATTTGTATTCCTTTACCCGTTCCACTTTTTCTCCATCAATATAAAGATCAGGCACATAATTTTTCGCTTTCCTAAAATCTATGATCATCTCCTTTTTTTTTTTTTTTGACGTTAAGCTCAAGATAATTTTCTTTACACCAGGTGCTGAAACGCTCAACTTCATCAAAATATGTTACAGAATTGGAAAGGTCTACAAGGGCTGTATCATCTGAATATTTTATGACTGGTGTTTCTTCTGTACCAATGCAGTCGTTGGTGTACAGAGTAAAGAGGACAGGAGAAAGAATGGTACCTTGAGGGGAACCTGTGGAACAAAAGGGGACAGATGACATGACAGATTGAAAGCGCACTGACTGGGATCTGGTGATGAGGAAATCTGTGATCCACAGGATAAGCCTGGGTCTGACATTTAAGGATAAAAGTTTGTGCGCTAAGAGATGAGGCTGGATGGTGTTAAAAGCTGATGAAAAATCAATGAAAAGAATACGAACAAAAGAATCTGGTTTCTCCAGGTGAGTGTAAGCGTTGTGTAAAAAAGTGTGAGAGTGGCATCGTCTGTGCATCTGTTACGTTTGTATGCAAACTGATAAGGATCTTGATGACTGACTGTATCAGTGAGGAGGTGACTGAGTATTGCTCTTTCGAAACACTTCATCACAATGAATGTTAGAGCGACTGGGCGGTAGTCATTGAGGGAAGATGGTTTAGACTTATATAGAGAACTTAGAAATACTTTTCCCTGTTTAATACCAGGAAGCTTTGTTCTGGCAAAACTTTCCTGTGTGAAAAGGTAAAAGACTGTGTTTAATCATAATACCAGGACCTTTCAACATCCACAAAGCAGGGGAGTGGGGAGGTGGGTGGGGGTGGAAGAAAGGGGGGGGGGGGGGGGGGGCATGGGGGTAAAAGTCGGAGACTGATGGGGAAAAGAGTGGGAACCTCGATGAATCAGACACCGGAATGGTCTGTCTTTTTGGTAATGCCAGAACAGACTTTCAGCCCCCTTTTTCCCCTGATGATGATATGTCCCTGTCGACAAAATGAAAACTTTCCCTTCTTTCATTTGGAAGTATGATTTTTGTTTCAAAGAAACATGCTATATAGTTTCCGGCAATCCATGCAAAATTTTAAATGAACACAGCTATTTCCCATGCATACGTTTTTTTTTTTTTTTTTTTTTTTTTTTTTTTTTTTTTTTCAAAAACAGTCTCACAAAGTGATCAATGCAAGTTTTTTTGTAAGAAAAAGGGGGGTGGGGGGATGACTAGCGAACTGCGCGGTTGTCTATTTCACTTGCTTCAAAAGCATGTTAGAGGAAAGGGAATGGGAAGGGAGTGTGTGTGTGTGTGTGTGTGTGGGGGGGGGGGGGGGGGGGGTAGAGGGGAAGGAAACGGAATATAGTGGTTCCATAATCATCGAATAATTTGACATTGATATAGCTCCAGAATTACATGCTTCGTGACTTCAACACTGAACTTCTTTTTTTATTGTTTGTTTGTTTTTTTTTTATAGTTTTTTTTCACTTTGCAATGAAGGTTCTATTACATTTTCAGACACCATACATTATCACCACAACATATCAATGAGATAAGATTAACACATGAAATGGCAATTACATTGAAGTCAGTGCCAATTATCAACTATACATAGGACATACCTGTACACTTCAGCATACTGTCAAGTATATCTATAATGTAAGAAAGACTGCAAAAAGTGTATTTAATAATGTATGTGAAAAAAAACGACAACAAACATCGAGCACAGCAAACATTTTTAGAAAACAAACTAACAAATAAGACAAACAAACGAACAAAAAAATGAAAATCAAAGGGGTGCACACACACACACACACACACACACACACACACACACACACACACACACACACACACACACACACGCACACAAAAGAGGAAAAAGTCAGCGAAACACAACTAAAGTTGATTATGTCAAATAGATGATAACAAGGACATAATATCTCGATTAAATCTCTACTTTCATTGGAACTTTTATTTCATGTAACAGTTTGTAAATCGGCACGCTCGCGGATTCAGAGCGGTGGTCTATCATCATACAGATTTAATAATTTTGTGTAGCAAAGGATATCATCACTCACTTTGAATCAGCAGAACAAAATAAAAGCAAAAGTGTAAACATTTCTTAGTCTGGATTACTACAGGTGATTTCTTTTGTTTTTGTACTTGAAGGGAATGCACAGTAAAAGTTAAGGTAAAATTATATTTCTAGTAAACTTGTGTATGAATCCTATTTTGTTTGGAACTCATATTGCTTCGTCTCTAAATCACGCGCATATTTTTTAATCTTGTATTTAGTATGCAATTCTTTCAATAAGACATGTATATTTGGCTTTATTTTATTCATTCTGCATTTGTATACATGAAATTTTCCTAACAAAATAATAACGTCAAGTACTTCATCGGTTTTACTGTTATCTTCTGTGCCGAAGAGAACTAGTTCAAAGATTACAT
>JADBJO010000758.1:254869-257369 GCA_016801955.1 Conus betulinus | reverse complement strand
GTACCGACAAGTCGTGAAGAGTGCCGTTTGCATAGCCAGAGAGAATTTTGACTTCCGGTGAGTACTGTTTCAACTGCCAACTTTGACAAGTTCAGCTGCGAGCTCAACACAGATCGAGCTAATGACGTAGAAGCACTCACGTCTGCTCTGTTTTCTCTCTGTCCCGGCTTGTTGGTGGGTATTGACAAGTTTAATACCCCCCCTCCCCCACTCCCCCCCAAAGAGGGTAAGAATATTTTTTTACATGTCGATTTGTTGGGCAATCGTAAGTAACTGACAGTAATTTTCTTAAACATTTTCGATCAAAATTACCAGACTTTGTGATATTGTGAGTGTTTTGGAAGTTGCTCTGTTCAACATGCTCGTTCGTGTGTTTTTGCCGAGTTGTACGTATTTAGTCGTGTTGATTCTATTCTTACTAATCTATCAATACTTTTGGTGTTGATTAGGTGGTGGACTGAATTAGGTATGGTGCTGTTCACTTTGTAGGGTTTTCAACTTGAGGCGTGGATCCGGCTGGCTGAGTGCACTTGAGGGAGGTGTTCGTGCTGTCCTAGGCTTCTTCTCCCCTGCTGTAGCATTGCAGTCTTCTCTGAGGCCAGGATTCGCTTTACTCCCCCCCCAGTGCCTTCCTTTTCAACAGCCAGTAGGCCTGTCTACCTTCAGAGCAGTCGGTGTGTTTCCCAGGTGTCTTCCCTCCAGATGGTTCACCGGTGCTCTTTGTTGTGGACCTTGCTCTCCTGTGCCCAGTTGCAGGAGTGGGACTAGCTGTTTGGGATCATGTTCTTCTGCGCCCAGTTTCAGAAGTGTTTTTCGTGTGGACTGCCATCAACGCGCATCTGCACTTGAGGTCAGTTCGACTTGAAGAGATTAATGATCATCGCCACAAGGAGTGTTTTTTTTTTTCTTTATGTATGTATGTGTGCGAGTCTACTCCAATTTGGACAGCAACACACCTGACCAGTGATGGGAATCCTGACAGGACTTAATTCATATCCAGAAGGACTCACCTATTAATTTTCTTTGAAAAATGTCTGAAATTCCTTTTGTTGTGAGATAACTTGGTGTAATGAATAGTATAATGAATTCTTTTCCAGCCTAACAGGGAGCGTCAGTGTGAACAGATGCGGACAGAAACAACTTTATTTATTTATTGATTTTCAAGTCAAGTCAAGTCAAGTCAAGTAAACTTTATTATCTCAATTTGAGAAATTAATTTGTGGTCACACACATTCACAGCAAATAAACAATAATTTAGCCACATTACCCATTTTCTCACATACGACATACATTCATATAGAGGAATTTGGATTTCAATTAAACATCTTCTCGGTTCATGAAATCAATGGACAGGGGAAATAAAACTTTGTTTAAATCTGACACTTCTGCATTTAACCGATCGATATCTTCGTCCTGACTGAAGAAGGTCATACTGATTTGCAAGAACGTGGTTCTGGTCACACGTAATCTTCTTCGCTTTACAAACAACACGGCACCTGTATAGCTCATTCATATGCTTAAGTGTCATCTCCATCATTTCACTGTTCATTAAATGTACACTCCTCGCTAATTTCCTGTTCATGCTGTTATGTCGTAGGGAGGTGCGAGTGAGTGATAGGGAGAACTGACAGAACACACAAACAAGCTACACGCCTTCATATATTCATGAGACAGATCTAACCAATCTATTTACAAGCACCCCTCATTCCACTCTGTGACAGCTGTAAGGAAAGTATGAGCTATATCTCAGCTGTTAACTGGTTTGGAAAGTATGAGCTATATCTCACTATATATCCAGCTGTTAGCAGGTATGAAGAGTGTATGCTAGCTGCTAGCTATATCTTGTATGTAACTAAGCTTTCTTTTTCTCATGCTGTCTCTGCAACCAGCGTTAGCGTCACTGTTCAAAGCACAATCAACGTGTTCTCACTGCCTTAGTGCCATAGCTACAGATAGTCCAAGTGTGGTGACGGACCTACCAATGACCTGTCTTGGTCCCTTCAGCAGTTAGAGCGCCAAATCACAGGATCCCCACAGATCCATTCTGACATGTCTTCAGAGGTCTGACAGATGAACTCCATAACCATCAGTTGGTCATCAGGCAGCTCACTGGTCAACGTGTACAGGCCACACGCCACGATTAGGATTTTGCGCTAAAACACTACATATCCATGTAAGCGTTTTGAGGCCTGCCATAAACTTGAGCCAACATTTAATGTTAAACTGATAACCTGATCAAAGGAACAACTCCTCACCGATTATTTCCCTTGTTTGGGGGGTTCTTCACCAATGAAATCACAATCTTCAAATTCATGATCTTCCCCTTTGTTGAAGTTTTTCACTACAACACAGTTATGTCCCTTTCCCTGGCGTGAACAGCCATTTCGGCAGCATGCTGCAATACCAGCAGAACCTAGAGGTACGGACAGTATTACAATCACACAGAATCGTGAGAGCAACTGCTTTCTTTCCTTCCTTACCTATATCAATATAGTCAAGC